>VXCM01002841.1:0-46707 GCA_014773175.1 Lucifuga dentata | reverse complement strand
CACACACACACACACACACACACACACACACACACACACACACACACAGCCACACTGCAAAGTCACATACCCTGTGATTGGATTAAACAAACCATTTTCACTCTGAATGAGATCAGAATCCAAGTTCAAATGCTCTGGATCTTAGAAAAGGTTTATGTGGCACATATAGATGGCATATTTCTTCTCTCTCTCTTTAGCACAAATACATACACACACACATGCATACAGCACTACCTGTATGGGTGTGTATGGTGTGTGATCTTTCCTCCAGAGAGTCTGATGCCCTGCAGTAACGGATAGCCATACCTGGCTATAGCTGCTTTCTGATGGCCTCAGGCAACTGCTTAGCAATTCCACTCTGAATACAATGGGCTGCAGACTTACACACACACACACACACACACACACACACAACAGGCCTCTTTCAAAGCTCCTGTCCAGTAATGAATTTCCAGACCTTGGAAAGCTCCATCTGATTCACTTCAAACAGGTACTAACAAAAGAAGACAGACTACTCCTTCATCTCACCCTACCTCCACTGTCTGTCTCACCTCATGAAACCCAGACAAAGTGCATTTATGGAACAGACTACCAAAACCAATGGTGTATGCCTAAATGTATCCTGCATATCAAATTTATGAACATGAAAACCTGAATGTTCTTTGGTAAGACTATTTCAACCTCTATGATCGAGTATCTGCTTATTGTTCTTCTTTGGTCTCTCTTAGAGTTCTCTCTCTCTCTACCCAGTCCTTCTCTATGTCCCTCACTTTGCTTCTGATGGATTTCCTTTTATTTATTTATTGTTTGACACTGGCTAGTTGTACATAGAAGTGAGTTGCAGGAAGAACAGGATCCACATATGAAGACATGCCAATCACAGGCTTAGGAAAGTGAGGGAACTGAGAGGACATGAGAGGTGCTGTGGCAGCCTCTCCAAGCAGCATTTGAAAAGAGAATTACATATCTGTCACACTCACTTCCCGTCGGCCGATCAGACTGAGGAGCTGATTACACCCCCCCCACACACACACACACACACACAGACACCCCAGATATAAACACACTCGGTATCTAGTGCAGATGGTAGGCTTACTACGAGTGCATTCAGTCACCTACTGTGAAATGACACAGATATGTACGCTGCTGTGATTATCTCAAATACTTACAATCCATTGGTGATGTTTCTGTCCAGGATTTGAGATTGAGGTTCAAATATTAGTAAATAAGGGTGTGTATGTCTGTCTGTCTATGAGGGCAAAGTGATGTAGAGTAGTGTAAATATAAAACCCTGACTTCCTGCTGTCTCCTCCATTATGGCATCCAGGGAAACCTAATCTGCCTGAGCACTACAGCTACCCGCCAGCCTTCCTCACTCCTCTCCTCCTCTCCTCCCCCTCACATCTCTCCTGCCATCCTCCTCTGACTTGTTTCCTCTCTTTCTGACTCTCTCCCTCTACTTATGCCTCCCTTATCCCTCACCAGTTTATCTGTCATATCACTAGTCTTCACACAAACGTGCACAAAAATATGCTGTATGTTATCTTTCTCGCACGCAGTTGTGCGCCTGACGTAACCTGCTTAGGTTTCCTCCTGGAATCCCTTACACTCCCTGTTGGGAGAAGATGACAGGGCAGCAGGAAATGTTGAGACAAACGGAGAGATTGGGTGAGAGAGGAGGAGATAGAGGGACAGGAGAGAAGGACGGGGCAGAGGGGAGAAGACATTAGTGTGAGGAAGAGGACGCAACAAGAGAGAAGGGGGAACAGTGGGCTGAGGCCATATTAATTTTCAGTTGTTGGTGTGGTGACCCCTATGCGATTATCTAAGTTCTTTTTTCTTTTTTTTATTACCTTGACCTTGCGCGTGGAGGGTATTTTCCAGTCAGCAGAATGCTTTATCTTNCTTTTTTTTTTTACCTTGACCTTGCGCGTGGAGGGTATTTTCCAGTCAGCAGAATGCTTTATCTTTGAGAGCAACAATCAATAAGGATAATTAATGATGCCCGCCACAATGATAGCCTCAGCAGTCATTACCAGGCATTAATCCATGCAGTCAGAGGAGGGTCAAGGCCGGCCGCATCGCTCACCTAAGGGCGGGGCGCAAATTAAAATAATCTACACGCTGGCTGCTCTGTCAGGCCTTTTCTAATGCATTCACCTCCATCGGACCATAATTAAAGCTGGCCCATTGCTTGGTGGTGGGGCGCCAGGGTGACAATCTACTGCAATGTCTCTTTAATATACAACACTTAGCCTAGCGGATGACACTAACAGCAATCTGCAGGAATCCATCTCACCTGGGTGGGAGGGTGAAGTGGAGGAGTTTTTTCTACTAGATATGCTGGGACATAAATCAAACGCACAACATGCAATTTTCTAATAACGCGGCACCATCAGAAATATGATTTAGCAGTAAATATAATTTGGTCTGGGTGTGAGACACATCGAGTGGATGTATTATCTTTGCAGTAATGCTGTTCTTAGAAAATGAAAAATCACAAAGATGTGTTTCAACAGGTGATTTTAGGATAACTCTGAACGCTGCAGAATGTGTAATGTCTTAATATAAGATGTAACATTAGTGTGACAGATGATGTTAAAGGATTTTTTTTTTGTAAGAGATTCAACAGTTTGCCCTAAAAAATTCACACAAAGCCATAATTTAAACTATGGGCTGTTCACTGATGTAAAGGAAATACGAATCAGATTGAAAAATGTAGCTCATAGTGATAACTGTATGTATATCGTTATCACCTGATTTTTTAACATTTATAAAAGATAGACACACAACTGAGCAAGAAGGGACCTTCCCTTCTTCTTATCTGTTTATGATTGGCTACAGAGCAGAAGAACCTTCAAATGCCCATCTTGTTGTCAGGTAAGTTTATATTTACAGTTTAAAGTTTGGAGGAGAAATACAGCTTGACTTCATAATTCATGGCTGACATTTTCATTGTACTAAAACTTTAGGGTAAAAATTGGAAATGTGAGATTTAATTTTCAGTAATGTTTAAATTACTTTTTGCTTGGCCAGCATCCAAACATGGGGAAGCGCCAAGGGGCAGAGAAGAGATGTTTAAGCAGAGGTTGTTCTCACTGTGAGTAGAGAAGTGGAGAGAATCTGTAATAATGAAAAATGCATTTATCCTCTGCTGCCATTCCTTCTTTTCCCCTTTCTGAAAAACATTGCAGTGGAAAATATGTGTGTTAGCAATAGAATAAGATATGTGTCACATTCAACACGCACGTGCAAAGTGAAAAATAACTAAATCAAAATCAAAAGCCTCCAAGTGTGTGGAGTTCTGATTCTGAATGATGAGGAGAGTCAAACTGCGAGCATCAAGAACGGTGCTTCACTGTGATTGACAAGCACCGGTTATATCTCACTCCCACGCACGATTACGCTGTCCTCGTCCATCCTGCTGCGTCTACCTCACCTTCGGCTCTGGTTGGTTAAAGTGAGGAGGCGTACTGCATGGTACCAAGTGCTAATATGATTTCTATCAAGTCTTTATCACTGAGTTAACTTCTTTTTCTCTGCTCTAAAAGTCCATCTCATTGAACTCATTATTGGTCAGCAAAGTGAATCGCCTACGTGGTAGGGTGTGAACTCCCAAAGCACTCAGTGAGAAATACACTTATATACACATACACAAAGATACTGCAGTAGAAAGAATGTCAAATTTAAAAGAAATCTAGAATATTCCCTCTAAATGATGTGCTTACAGTATACTGCCACAACTACCTCTGAAAGTATTTCTCCTGATTAATTTCAGGAAAACCAGCGATGGAGAGAAATGCTTTATATGTCTACGTGGAGTAAACATTACCAGCAGACCTCAGGAATATGGCAGTCATGTCGAACATTTCCCAGCAGGCACTCTGGTCACTTTGACATTTATTTTTTAGCTCCATTTCAAATTATGTCACTGGTGAGTTAGACCAGCAAATGAAACACAAGAAGACACATAAATCTCTTTCTTATTGGCCAATATACTTTCTCCAGCTGTTTTTATAGTCTCATTTCTCACAGTATTTCAACTGTACAGTATATATTGTATACACACTCTGAGCATACAAATAAACTGACCAGAGTGCTTAAAAATTGCAATAGATCCATCAAACTCATTTCAGATTTAATGTATTATTGATCTGAAGAATTACACTTTTTATTTTTTTATTATTATTATTTTTTTTTCTCAGTTGATTTTTCTGCTAACAGTGTTTTCTCATTGTCTTTCCCCATTTCCATCCATTAAGGTAATGGAGAATTATTGAGATTTGAGATTCATGATATGCATATGAAAGACTGTCAATCATTTCAAATTAATTCTGTAAGGCACCTGATGATGTGATTGTTAGATTACTGATCTTCAGACGTGAGCCATCATTAGGAAAGAGGTTGGATTTGTTTACTGAAAATGGCTACAAATTTTGAGCATTTCCCCCTTCTCTTTTGGTTGTATATTTTGGGAATCGTTAGGAAGTCAGCAAGACTATAACCTGTGCATTCTTCATTGTGTAACAAACCATCTTCTTGCGATTAATGTTTGTCTTCGATGTCTTGGTCTGTATTTGGTGTGGAAGGAATTTAGAACAGTGCCTGTTAATATTTGTTGTAGGAAATTGTAACGTGGGGAGTACAGGGTTGGACTTGGATAAACAGGCATCCTGATGAATGTAGATAACAGTCTTTAATTGTGATTGTGGCAGAATCACAGATTAGGCAAACGGTAAGGATATACTTAGAGAAAGCAGGGGGCAGGCAAACAAGATACTCAAACTGACTTCAGTCAGGCAGATAATCAGGTGAAAGATCTACAGGGCTAGCACAGGTAAACCAAAAACTGGAGAGCAGGCTGAGGTCAGGATTCATACACATAAAGCAGGCGAACAGATTCAAAACACTGAGGATAATAGTCACAAAAACCCAATTAACAGGCCGAGGTCAGGAAACACACACAAAACTGACAGGAAAATAGGCTGACAGGATAAATGGCTCAAACGAGACAACCTGGCAAAGAATAAGGGGAAGCAGACTGGTATACGCTGCTGGGCTGACGAGTGGGAATGGCAACAGGTGTACCAGTCAGGTGAGCAGGTGAGCACAGGAAGGGCTCCAGATTGACGGCTGGTGGGTGGGAGGGAACACATGACAGAAGTTCTGTTTTCACCTGTCAGTTTGTCTGTCTTTAGCAGGATTACTCAAAAAGTTCTGAACTGATTTTGATTAAACCTGGAGGATGAGTGGGGCACAGTCCAGAGAGGAACTCAATCAATTTTGGTGCTGATCTGGATCCAGGATTTTTTTTTTTTTTTTTTTTAATGATTCCTTAAAATAGAAAGATAGGGCTTTGCTTTTTGTTTTGTTTTTATCTTTTTGTCATTTTGTTCAAAAGTAATACAGAAATCTTAATTAAAAAAAGAAAAAAAAGAAAATCGGCATACTGTATTTAGCCCATGAGAGACACTCAGTAGCAGCAATTCGGTTCAGATCCAGATAAATTTTGAACTGGTGTTTCTAATGACAAATAAATCAATTAAGTCCTATTATTTTTTTTATAGTTGTTTCCTCTTTTCTTCTCTTTTGGGCAGCATTTAGCAGTTAGCAATGTTCCATCACAGCAAGAAGATCATGGGTTTGAAGCTCCATGCTGGCCCTGGTTCATTCTAGGATGTGTTTCCCCACCGAAGCAAATACACTTTACATTATAAGAACAAGACACATTTTGTCCAGGCTTTTTGGCCTTGGCTGAGGTATGCCTTCTAACAAGTGCACTTCTAGTTTTCAGTGGGTTTGATCTTTGTATTTATAATGAGGGAGCTAAGTTTGAGAAATCACTTGTGTGGGCAGGTAGGTGTGAGTGTGTGTGTGTGTGTGTGTGTGTGTGTGCGTAAGCATTATCCTGCATGTTTCTGGGAGTCGGTCTGTTTGCACCCTTGTGTGAACCCTGATTTTGTCATCAAGCTAGCCAGTAGAAATCGTGATGTCGCTGAAACCTGCCAGCTGGTTAATTAGAGCAGGCATCAGCCACCAAACCACTTACTACATAATTTCCTGCCTGACTCAGAGGGCCCAGGCACATCGGAAGCTTCCCTTTATCTCCTACATAAAGCCAGCATATTGCACCCAAACTAAGCAGACAGAACCCAAACCAGAACATATTATGATTACAAGCTGAGGGTCTGCACTTGAGACACTTCAAACCCACAGCAAACACAGACAGGATTGTTTTTCTACCTGTGTGACATGGTAAAAATCTGTGAGCTTTCAAGTTTGTCTTGTTAAATCCAGAATTCTATGCAATTATGCATCCACGGTGGGAATGTGTGCGCATTTGTGTATTATATTGGTGATTATGCATTGTCGTCCATAGTGTCACACTGCTTTTTAATTTTTTATGGTTTTCTTTTCATTAATTGAAAACATGACTGGGAGCTCTCGGAGCCTGATGGATGGAGCAGGAGAATTGAGAAAGCCATTAGCTTTACTGAAATCACAGCCTGTCAAGCAGTCAATACACACTGCTTTATGTGTCTGCAAGCAAAGATGGAACAATTATCTCTTTTATTAGGCAGCCACAGCACACACACACACACACACACACACACACACACACACACACACACACATGCACACACAGAATTAGTATATAGAGGGAGAGAGGGGAGCAATAATGATCAGCTAAAATCAGTCATTCATTACTGTCATGTACACCTGACTCTCAGCTTATTAAAAACAGCCATAATAGGAGGAAGAAGATCGAAAAACTTAATTTGTAAACAAGTGATTAGTAACCTTTGGAATAAATAGACATTTTCTGACTCTAAGAAATATATTATCATATATCAAATAAAATGTTAAAAAAAAAAACCCACACAGTTCGCATTTAATTTTCATGTGTTCCTCTTTCTATAAATGAATAAAAAACAACTTCCCTCATCCCTCACCGGCTTTGTTCAAGTTTCAGTGTTTCAGTGCATCAGTAAGAATGCAGCTCAATCTAAATTCTATCTGTTTTTAATGGGTGTTAATGCATGATAAACACATGCAAACACATCATGATCAGGGAGCTATGAATAACATGAACAGCTATCCTGAGTGTCCCTAGCCAACCAGCCCCCATGTGGGGGTCATGCTTCCTTACTGAGCAGTGCTGAGCAGCAGAAGGTCAAGGGTTCATGACCCCAGGGCTGGTTTAGTAATAGCAGGACACTGCAGGCTGTCTGTGAGGGGAATGACTGGGGCTCTGATCAATACAACAGGTACAGGAGCAGCAAAGAAAGAAGCAGAGAGAAGAGGTCTCTGAGGAAAGTGATGTCATCAGAATACACTTACACACCAAAACACATAAAAACACCACATTTTTAGTGGGATCTCTCACTTCTGAACCCATTGATTGCAGTGTTGCCATCAAGATCATTGACTAATATGGCAGACAATAACTCAAGCCAAGTGCAAAAGCTAAGAGCAAAAAGTAAGTAAGGTTCAAACTGGTGAGACTTCTTAGAAATGCAAGTAAGGCTCTCTGATGGAAAAGGCCTCACCTTGCATGTGTGTGTCTCTGTGCGTGTGTTTTCATGAGAGAAGGTGAAAAAAGGAAGAAGAAAGAAAAGAGAGGTGAGAAGGTGGAAAGAATTTTTAAGACAGAGATAGAGGCAGAAAAAGAAAGATAAAATGACCAAGAAAGAAAGAAAGAAAGAAAGAAAGAACATATCTATTTTCTTCCTTTCTGCCATTGCTTTATAACTGCTGGAACACTTTACATAAGATTTATTACATCCGAGCAGAAATATTATCTTCTGCGGATGCCATTCATCACTCAGGCTGTGAGACACCATGAGTGATACCACCAAATTATGTAGATCAGCCATGTCTGAGGGGATGATTTAGTTTGGTAACCTTGGAAACCCCAGGTGATCTTACACCCCCAGCACCCCAACATAAACCTGTCATGACACATCAATTAGTGACTTTAAATGACTGATAGAAAACACACATCACACACAATGCTGCCCATGTGTAAAAATTCAACATGCAAAAGCTTCAGATACAGTCTGAAAATAAATACATACGTACAGGATTGCATAGAGAAAGGCGAATGATTACATCTCAATGTATATGAATGAATGATGGTTGCATGACAGATGGGTGATATTTTATATATATGATCCACATTTAACAAGACAGTATATAAAGAACACCCTTATTTTCAGAATGGAGAATGTGCATGTGGGAGGACCTAACTGGGAGATGTGCATCTGTTATTGACTCTTGGCCACAAAACAGCTTCGGATGATCACTTGGGGTTTTTGTGGTTTGGTAAAGGCCACTGCTGCGACACTTGTTGACCTACAGGAACAATGTCTGTTGATGATTACTGCAGGTGAGCTGATGGTTATTACTGGTCCTTGACATGTAACTGGCTAAAATTTAATTTTTGTTCATCATTCATTGTCTAAACATAATTGTCTAAAGTGCTATATTGACTGACTCCCTGTAATATAAAAGGGATGCTAGTGCTGATGATTCCACTGAGAATCAACACCAACTCTATGCTTTCTAATCATTGTTTTAGCTATCCAGAACTTCAAAAATAAAACCATGCAGGCTGGTGTAAAACACTGAGCTGCTGCTCTTATCTCACAGGCTTGCAGAGGCCCAACATGAAACATTAGATCTCTGTCAAAACTGGCCAGGTTTAAATTCAAGCTGAAACACGTTCATGAGATAAAATCTGCCCACAAATTGAAAACGTCACCCTGTCTCATCTTCCTGGTTCCACTCGCTCTCATTCATAAAGTTATTTTGCATGTGAATTGCGACTTGCTGTAAATGGGTACCTGTACATGGAACGCGGTGAGTGACAGCCCATGCAAAAAAAAAAAAAAAAAAAAAAAAACGGTACGGTCTGCTTACTGAGATACAATTGCAATGCAGGGGCAGCATCCAGAAAACAAGAACGCATGTTGATGCAAGGTATAAAAGGAGCCCAAGTTCCACCCCTTCTGGATACAAACTGTAGTTGTATTCTTCCCTCATAAGGCAGTTTACTGTTCAGATTACCATACACAGAATCTATCATGTATCATTTTGTTGGGTTTCCTCTGCTGCTTTTTCAATTGTTTTGAGTAAAAATAATACACCTTGCTCTGAGCCCAGGTAGGTGTATCGTAATTACCAAACAGCTCTGAGCTTGTTCAGAAACAGGTATCTTTTCCCCCACACACTGCCGTTTACTCTGGCACTGAGCTGACTCAATTATGATGCAAAAGGGTGTTTTTGAAAAGCCTGGCTCATTTCTAATTAAGCTACACACTCATACCTATTTGTAGCTCATGTCCTGACATAATGCAAATGCTATGTAAATTAACTGCACTGATCTCCCGCTCGCTCCGTACTCATAGCTCCTCAGAGACTAGCAGGGCATTTAGTCATACTTTATACTAGTTTGGTTTCTCATTGGCTAAAACAAATGCATAAACAGATAGACAGCACAGTAGCCTGCACATAATTCTTGTAATTGTTTTTCAGCACAAAGCTCCCTCTCTCCTTCTTTCTTTCTCCTTGTAAACATATTGATCAGTATCAGCTGCTTGAGTCATCCACTTTCCTGGTTTTCCTGTGGTCTCCAGATGCCTTTACAATCAGCACCTCCATCCTGACAAGGAATCAGGGGTCTCCCTGTCCCCCCCTCCCTTTACTATACGACCCCCAGCTGAGGCTGTTTAGACAGGCCATTAACACACTCACTCTGCCGTCACTAAACAACTATGGAAAGGCTGGTTAGGCAGCTGACAGACCGTGTCTTAATGGCAAAGCCATGGAGAGGTTATGGCCCTAACCGTGGGACTTCTGTTGGCAATGACATTAGGCTAACGCTTGATATACACCCCAGAAGGATTACAGTCTTGTTTTGTAGGCTTTGGTAATGCTGCCTAGAAAGCCTGTAGAATAACATTTACTATCCTGCCAGGCTAACACTGGCTACACTGTCTGGTAGCCCAGCTCATCCTGGCTGCAACTGTAGGAAAGAAGACAGTATTTTTTCAGACAGAGCGAGTACAGACAGTGTTAGCAGTCATGCTATAATTTTCAGAGTCATGTTTCATTCTTTTATAAGAGGTATACATTTTATAGTTGGCACACATATAAAAATATTATTTGTATAGTTACTAGGAATGTATAGTTTGAAAATAAAATTACCCTTTTCCAAAGGCAAAGAATGTTCTCAATAGATGTGAGTGGTGAGATGTAGTTTAAGGTTTTAGCTCTGAAAGCAATACGATGGGTCAGACTTCAGTCACACATTTTCTAATGTTTGAATTTTTTTTTTTTTTTTTNTTTTTTTTTTTTTTTTTTAAATATGAGAACAACCAAAGTGGTGATTTTTATTTTCAAACCATGCAAAAGAGAAAATAGAAATACATTAACAGGAATCATTTCGGCTAATGTGTCCAGGTTTAGATGTTTCTCTCTTGGCTCATCTGTGCCACTGGTTATCTCTTTCTATCTTTGTTTCTTTTCTTCTTCTCTCTCTCCATATCTCCATGTCTACTCTCAGACCATTAATTGTGCCTGAACAGTAGCACATGCCTCAATGACAATAAATTGCTTTTAATTTGGGCTTTCCTTTTTGCCACGGCCGACATCACTTAATTTCATTAGCTCTGAACCTGTAGAGTGCTTTTTCAAAAGTGTCATCTCATGGACACACTTGAAAATGAAAAGAAACCCCTCTTTTTTCCTCGCTGCCTCACTCCTCTCTCTGCGCTCCTCAATTAACAGAATCGCTTCCTTTCAACTAAAATGAATGTTATTGAAACCAATTAGCATGGACTGGAAAATCTCTCGTTAATGAGGGGAGTGTGGGTGAGTAAACAGGAATGAAAAGATGAAATTAGAGAAGAGGCTCTTCTTGTTGGCCTGGAATAATGACATGCTTAGTCGCCTAATTGTCTGGTGAAAAGCACCACTGCGATAGTAACAGATTGCGGTGTTCATTAGGCAGCAATGGGCCACCTGCTGCTGGGGCGGCGAGCCCGCAATCCCCGTACACGTGTTTATCCCAGGGGGCACTTTTTTTGGACACAACGCTCAGTATGAAAAGCAAATGAGCTTGCCAATATGCTGCAATGTTGTGTCCTTATTGCCAAAGCACAGAAGCATGATATGTCAAATCAAATGAAATGAATGAAACCCAGTAGTATGAAGCTGGAGGGTTTCCTTTCTTTTTGTGATGATGTTGAGAGGCAAATGACCTATAAAAAATCTGGGGTTAGCAAAACTATGTAATTTCATTATAAATCCTAATGATGAGTATTCTATTCATTATTTCTGTTATCATATCCCATCACAGGGCTCTTTATTGCTGCTTTTGAGGGCCAGTTCGTATAGAGTGTGAGGGTTGAGATGGGAATAATGGGCCTCTAATTGCAGTGTGGATCAGGTTGGGAGGGGGTGGCATTCTCCCAGCATTTATCCCCCTCCATGAAATATTTAATGGCTTGCCGGGAGAAACAAACTCTACACACATTCTCTAATTCATAACCTGGAGTCTTAGACATAAGAGCACAATGCATTCATATCTCGATCACTCCTCTTTCTCTCTCTCTCTCTCTCTCTCTCTCTCTCTCTCTCTCTCTCCATCTCTCTTTCTGGTTATTCCTGACTTCACTGAAAGAGAGAAGAAGAGTCACAGATAAAGGGAGTGATTCAAAAGTAGCCGCTCCTAAGTGTAATGTTAATTAATTCATAATTAATTCTCGCATTATGAATAAACTGGGGAGCACATATTCTTTAGCTCAGTGGGATCTGCTTTTCCTTTGAGGCAGAAAGGAGACTGTGGATTTTAAAGAGCTGTGACCCCTCAATATAATATAATAACAAAAGTCACCAAATGCTGCTTCTTTTCAACTGTTTCCTGCTTTCCCATCAAAGCATCGTGAGGCCTTTATGTGTCTATTATACATGCTCGTGTGAGTGGTTTGTGTCTTTATTTTCAGTGAATTTGTGAATATGAGTGAAATGCATATCTACTTTTAGTATATCTACATTTACATGCAGATATGCTACATATAAACATGTAATTTTGTGGTAAAGCACTCTGTAACTGAAATGCTCTTGATGGAGACTCCATCCGAATATTAATTAATCCCATTGTTGCATTGCACCATTTACAGCTGTTGGCCATAATTATCTTGCAGATAACTTAAAGGGTGTCAATTAAAATACTGCTCTTTTTCACTGCCCTTATCTATTGCCTGTGTTCTCTTCTTGGCCCCCCTGCTTCTCAGGGAGTTAAGGTGAAGGTTCAGAGTAAGGATGGAGGTGGAGGGGTGAGGGGTGAATTGCTTGAGGGTGTTTCAGTAAAGGGAATTGTTGTAATTTATGTTAGAATATAAATTAATAAACACCCAATGTCTTCCTTTAAACATTGTACAAATTTATTGCATTTTAAGCATTTTATGTGTAAATCTTCTCATGCATATTGAACACATGAACTAGATTCATTAATGAATTTCTAATACAATGGGCGAGACTGTCTCTGTGGGCCGTGATCATAGTAGCAAGGGGTGGCGTCTTCCTCTTGGAGAGGCTAAGCATCCCCTAGATGTTTGCTTCACCCCNCCACCCCCCACTCCCCTTAGGGACAGTTCAACCTTTGAATGTTGGAGTTTGGCCGCACGACCTGCTGCACAACACAGTGCCTTCCACATCCTTTCCTCAGCATCATGATCATATAAACATGCAACAAATAGCAAATATCATGCAACAGATAATTGTATCTGATATATCTAATACCAGAGACGCCATGAGGCCTGATTAGACCTAACTTGTGTATCTCTGTGATTCATAATATCCTAATTTCTTTAAATATGGAGGTGATTAAGTAAAGATTAATTGTTGATCAAGTGTAAGGTACAGCAGGAGAAATATGACAGATGATTTCTTGTTTCAGGAGGCAATATTATGAGGTGTAACAGCTGCGCCCATAAAAACCAGAGTACAGTATTGTTATGGGCTTGGCAAAGGCAGATTACATCTTGAATTATATGTGTGTTTTAAGGGTCTTAAGGGAGTTGAAGACAGGAAACAGCATCTCTCTTTGTCCCCTAGAGATGTCTTCTGCTTAATTGATTTACTTTGTCCAGAACAACTCACCCATTCATACGTTCATCAGATCAAGTGTCAGTGGCACATGCTGGGATCACTCCCTCTGTCTCTTTCTTTCTCTCTCTCTCACACACACAGAAACCCAAATAGGCAGCCAAATTAATCAGCCCATCACATTTCTCACTATCAGTGTGCAAAATCTGAAAACATACAAAATATGAACAGAGCTTAACTGCCCTTTTTTTGAGGTAAAAGTTGGCAGTTGGGAAGCAGGACAAGCATGTGGCAAGTAGAACACGTGGAGATTGGAAACGGGCTAGGTATTGATGGATGAATGAGTAAGGAGTTATTGAGGAGCCCATTGATTGTAAGCCAATTCACAATTAATGGTTGCCAATAGGTTGTCTTGATCCAACAGGATCTTTGAATACTAGATTAGGGCATTGAAGTAGTCCATTTTTTCCATCTCTTCCTCTTATTAACGCTTTTATCTATATATAAGTGCTACATGACTAAAAATGGCCTAAATGTTGAGAAGGTCTATTGTGCATCACACTACTGTTTTGTTTTTTTTTGTTTGTTTGTTTGTTTTGCAAAGTGCATGATGTTTGTGGGTTTGTTCTGCATGCAGTGTCTTAATATAGTAACACAGAACACAGTCAGAGGTGCTGTGAGGGAGCTTAATATTAATGGCTGGATGTTTGGATGAACAGACAGAGCAGGGTGCTTTAAGAAAACTAGAAATGTGACCCTCAGCACTTAGGGTGATATGGTTATATCTATTGTGAGTGTACAGGATTGCAGTTTCAGAATATTTTAAAACTTTCACTTCCTCTGTGATTTGATAATCTAACTCTTACATCCTGGTTTTATAATCTGACATTTCCTGTTTAGTTGTGTATTTCCTCTCTTTGGAGTGTACACAGTTGAGAGGAGGAAACTGGGGACTGTTGTAGTGGATTTGATTAGACGGAAGTGTGTCTCTATACACTCTCCCTTTGACCTCAGGAAAACAGATTATTGTCTCCCTCCAGCCCCTTGCCTCCTGTTACTTTCCTCATCCTTCTTTTTCTGTGTTTGGCTCAGTTTCTTCATTAATGTGACAGTTTAGAATTGCATTATTCTATAAATTCACATACATGTTTTAAAAACAAATGTTTTAGTTATTACATGACTTTAATTTGGCTGTGTAGTGTCCCTGATTATAAAGAACGTTTTCTTTATTATCTCATGACATTTAAAAAGGTAAAATTGTACCAGTATGAATCTGCATATGTATTATTGAATTACATCACTGAAGGAATGGGTTTTTCTTATCTGATAACATGCACCCTAAATGCATCACGGAACCCTGTTGTTTATTGGAGAACTTTTATATCCACTAACTGAGCCATAATCCACTGCAAATACATTTTGACTCTGTTTTAACCACAAATACGATTTGGAAAAATAACATTGTGATTAATGCATGCTAACTACATAATGGAACTTAGAAATGTAATTAACGCTAACTTCCTACACCTAATTGGTCTAGTTATGTTATTCATTAGATTCCACTGAGGACAAAATATGGGATATTATATGCATATTAGAGGCATTACTTTTTGATGTTAGGAACACAGCTTAAAGAGCACCATTTATTATTTATTGTCTCTTTTGTTTTCACTTGGGATTTCAACAGGGAATACAGCAGTTAGTTCTACTGTAAGCCTTCAAAACAGCAAAGCTCAGGTCTAACAATGTTCATGGGTCAGGTTTAAAAGACCAACTGACACATACATGACAGATTGACACAGTTTTTACGGACTTCGTACAATCATATATTGTGCATTCAGTTCTTTTAATTGACTGTATTATGAGCATAAAGACTCTATTTAATTTATTGCACAAATGAATTTCTTTCAGAAGTTCTCATTGTGCTGTGTTAGATGTGGAGTGTTGCTTTTTGTTACCTGCATCTGACAGAGTTAGCGGAGAGGCTTAGCAGAGGAGGCGGTAAGTCTCTCAATGTAGTATAGAAAGTGTGTTTGTGTGTGTGTGTGTTAGGGTCATCAAGACAGATTGACCACACACTGGAGAAGTAACAAGGAAAACAAGAAGAAGAAACTAAACATAGGTGACAGAAGGACTGCAGCTTTCAGGTCATTATGGTCAGCAAGACACCCTGCTCGCTGCATCCTTCTCCTATTGTTTAATTCAGTCACCACCTACTAATACTACAACACAAATTCTCTATAAAGTTACCCCTGCTGTGAGGATGTTATCTAACCACCTGTTCCCTAACTTAATACAAGTATTAGAATGTAAGAGGAATGTTAATACTAATATACAGTAGTGTACAATATGCAAACTGTCTCCAGATATTATCTTCTTGGGAAAGAATTTGTGAAACTTGCATTAAATTAGTGAGTTAAATAGCAAGTTTTTAAAAATCAGCTATGAACAGTTTGTTTTCTGTCTGCACTTTTCCCAAAAAAAAAAGAGTTAAATTTTAGGTGGGCAACAAATGCCAAATGGTGTTGCTCATCTACATTTTAAGCAAGCACGCTGATGGCACAAGTTCATAACACACATGGCACACACACGCTGTCTCACTTCCTACAATCTTTTGTCACCTGCTCCAACAAATATCCCTTGCAGGACAAAAGCAGGACAGTGGCCTAATGGGAAAATGGGAAGTAGGCTATCATCAGGCTAACAGGGTACCGCAGTCCACTAATCAGATCAGGAAATAGGGTGTGTGTCTGTGTGTATGAAGTAGGGGTTGCCTGTAAACTCAGCAGAGTGCTAATGGCAGTCATGTTTTGGGAGGCGGTAAACTGCAGAGCTGTATGCATCATTTGAACCCAGCAAGGGGCCTTTCCGGGTCCGTGCATGCTGTTGTCTGAGTGTGAGTCAGCTGGCCGTAGAAGAGGGTAAATATTTAGCTCCAGGAAAGGAAATGTGTATTTTCCCTCCCTAGCTACAGAACAATTATTCCCTCTTTCTCCTGCTCTCTGTGTCTGCTTCTCAGAATAGCAATAATTATCACACTTCCCTACATTCATTTGACCACCTCATTGTCTTGGGCAGATAGCCAGCAGGCCTGCCACAAAGGGAAAAAAAAAGATGGTGACATACTGCTGTCATTTTAAGCATTTAGTGATCTTAGACGGTTGATTATAATTATCTAAAATTAATTTTGTATGTTATATGAAGCTATTTTTGTCTCTGTACTTTTGAACAAACAGTAATAACTCATTTTGTTTATGCTCTGTAGCTCCCAAAGACATAATATTTGCAGTATTTTGGAGTGTATTAGATTTGATCCAGCTCTTGGATATAAATGTTCTCAAAAAAAAAAAAAAANAAAAAAAAAAAAAAAAGAAAGAAAAAAAAATCAGTAAAGTATTTACTGACCTAGACTGTTAATTATAAATATATAAAGCTAATTTAGCATATTGGTAGAGTTGATAAAATACAAAATTGAGGGGCCTTCTGATAGTTTTTGCCCATTAGGTTTTATAGCTTGATCTTCTTACTAAAGCATTTCTACTCTTAAAGTTACAAGGAAACTTCAGTTGTCAGTGGCTCTTCTCAATAAACTGTTCCACAGACACTCACATCCACTAATCCTGCTGTGACTCCACAAGAGTGGAAACTGTCAGTTGTTGTGATTGCAGCTTTCTCTGGAAAGATCTGTTGATTACTGATCTGTTCATATGAGACAGGCCTGAAGAAAAAAGAAAAAGACAGAAAGCTAGACTATTACAGTACCTCGTTTTCATCAATTTGGTGCTGATGCTGAGGCCAGTGCTAGTAGTTGGCCAGATTCAGCTTGGCCCTTCTAAGAACTGGCCAGTGTTTCAACTAGCTTGAGAGCTGAACGAACAATACAAAGACATCAGCTTTACAGATGTAGGCAGATGTAGGCATACCAGGGAATGGAAGACGTGGAAGTAAAGGACAACAACAAATGAGCTGTCATGAAGAAGCTCGTGCTGTTGCCAGCAACACTTTGGTGTCTTTGATGGACCACTGCATTGTTTTAGGAGTTTCCATTGCTAAACAGTACGATGAAATGCTGCTAGTCATTCTTGCTGCTTATTTCACAGTGGTAGTTCAGGTAATCAACAATATGCATCCTGCCTCCTGGCCCATGGATCATAGTTCTGTCATTCTAGATGTTCAAGCACATTTTTGGGGCTGAAAAGGTGGCATGGAAGCCACCTTTTCTGGCCAAGCACAAGTTTTGTTTTGTTTTGTTTTTTTTTGTGGTGGAAATGCCAGTCAAATTTCAAAGTTCATTCAAATTAAGGTGGTGCACACACACACACACACACACACACAGAGAGAGAGAGAGATAGAGAGAGAGAGAGAGAGAGAGAGAGAGAGAGAGAGACTATACATCCTTCATCTCTTTTTTGACAGTTATACAATCACATTCAAACAACGCCACAATGCTGAATTACAGCTACATCAAAAGTAGCATATGATCCATAAGTAATAATATTCTTATAGAATAGAGGCCTCACTTCAGTGGATATCATCTCTTCTCTTAAACAGCTGATTGTTTGTGAAAAAAGAAACTTAATAGCTGTTTGTGAGGAATACAAAATCAATATCATGTGCTGTCAAAGGAAGTTGTAAAGACAGCAAAATCATTCCGTTTTGAATAAATAGCACCCCTATAACAATCAGCACATTGATTGGAAAGCCAATACTGCTCAGCCAGCTGAGTCACCGGACGAACCGGAGAGATGAGAGACTGGCCAATAAATGATTAGAATCACGGTTTGTTTGATGTGACCGAACCAATCAACACAAGTCGGTGGGAAGGCAAGTCAGACTGTGGAGCTTTGACAGGATCAGAGCAAGTGCACAAGATATGAGTATGAGCTCCTGTCACTCATTCTCATTCACGCTCACACATGCACACACACACAAATACCTGCACGCATATGCATGCACACTCACACGCGTGCATGCACACAAGCATTAGAGTCTAAGAGATACTTGATTCTGACAAGCTGATAAATCAACATTATAAAGCTATACTGTCTCCTTGCGTGAATGCCACACACACACACACACTCCCAGGAAAATATTATCTTATTTACAATAACCTGACACTTCACTGTGGTGAAAATGGTATTAGATTCTTGATGACAAATAAAGAGAGTGAAGCAGAGAGAGAGAGAGAGAGAGAGAGAGAGAGAGAGCACTGGAAGGGGCTGGACCGGGGTTTTTCTGGGGAAGCTGCATTTTTTAGTATGCATGTTGATCCTGTTAGGCTGAAATGCAATAACAGATACGTAGGTCCGCTGCAAAGGAGGAAAGATCCTGCCAACTCTCTCTGACTACCTTCTATTTATCATCTGTACATAGACTGTCGCTGGAAAGAATATATTGCTTTAAAAAGTCGCCACCGTAATAGCATTGATATAATTTCCATAAATTTTCATCGGAAATTTGATATTCTCCTCATCGGTGAACAACATAAACTATTTGAAGAGGATGCTGGTGTGGCAAACTTTTCCTCCCATCCTTAAATTTGCTTTTGGATATTCCCTTATGATGGATACCACAGGAGTCGGCATATGAGGGATTCACATATCGGGCAACTAGAGTAGTAGCACACACTGGGACACAAAAACACACATGTGTGCACACACATTCATCACAGATGGAGTAAGTCTCATAACAACATCCATAACCCTGGCTGCTTTCATTCATAAATCATTTACTTTCACTGTCAAATCAAACTCTTTTCAAAAGCTAACAACTTATTTACAAAATGGTTCTGATAAATCCTGTTTGTTTCTCAAGTGCTGAAATCATCCATTTGACTGAGTCATCCTTTTGGCTGTGTATATCTCATTTCTAAAACACATCCATGCGCACACATAATATTAGATGGTCCAGAAAATGCTAATTGACTAGATTGATGTTTATGCCTTACTTCATACAAATACAGTTTTTCATTTACATTTTTAAATGTATAGAAACCTGCCTGCAGTGTCTGTATGCAGTACAAATAATTCTGCTGCTCTGCCTGTGATGAATGATGATTGGGTATAATAAGCATACATCCTCTGATTAGAATTAGAGATATGTAGTAGCAAGTTAGATTGATGTTATGAGATGATGGCTGGATGTTGATAGTAAAAGCCACCAGCCCAGTATGAAGCAGGACTGTACTGTGTCGCCATCAAAGACCTCAGTCCCAGAGAATGTCATTATCTCTCTACAGGCATCGTTGTCCAGATGGCCCCCCAACCTGCTGCTATCACCAGCAACAACAGGCCTTTTTTGTGGGGCTATGTGCGTACTGTATGAGCATGTGTATATAACGAACATTTTTTTCTGTCTATTTTTCCATCTATGTGTCATATTTTACCCCATCTATGAGATAGTGAGAAAATTAGATTGTCTTTCAGTGATACAGATAAGGCAACAAGTCATGGCATGGTTCCAATGCTGCAGCAAGACTTGGAGGTGAAGGGACCACATTACACCCGTTTTGGCATCTTATTACATGCTTGTCAGGTTTGAAACTGAATTTAGGATATTAATGCAATATTCCAAGGGTGGTCAAGGCCTTGCTTCTGGCTGCTTCTCTGACTTTTGAACCCCTTCTGAGCCAGAGCTCAGCTACAGATCCTCAGGCAGGCCTCTTTTGGCTGGTCCAAATTTCTAGGCTAAGGACAGAAGTTGAATAGAGTTTCACTGTCAGAGCTTCTAAACTCTTAAAAGCTTGCTGCTTGGGCTGAATAAAATTGGTGTCATCCATTACACCATTTCTGAAAACCTATTTGAAAGAACTGACCTTTTCATAATTTTGTCCTGCATGTTTTATACTGAATTAATTTTTCTTCCTTATTACTACTGCTTTTTCTGTTCCTTTAAATTACTTGCTTGTTAAAAACTTTCTAACTTGCAGCTTTATAAATTATTAGTATTCATGTTTAAATGGCAAGTGTTTGAGCATTTTGGAGCACTATTCCTTTGCTGTCAATACATATTTATATGGCAATAGTTCACAGTTTCTCTAACATTCTCCCTCTGCTTGTTTTGATGCAGGGGAGAAGTGTGATACATTGAAGAGGAGTAAAGGAGTTGAGTCATTTAAGCATGTAGCCTAAACGCATGTGAGGTCCTGCTGTAAAACTGGAGACACAGGTGAAATCTGGATGAGACCTCAGCGAGATAAACTTAAGTCGTGTACGTAAAGGAAAGGTGTGGATGACAGGAGAAACTGCATGACATAGACTTACATGAAGACTCTGGGTGAGTCAGTGGGTGAGAGGCAGGAAGGGGGTGATTCGGGAAGCAGGTGAGTGTATGCCACCAGGGGGGATTCATCTGTCCTGGGTTCAGACAGGGCCTCATTAGTGAGCAGTGAATTACACTCCAGACACGTCTTTATGTAGACTAATCATATTACAGCTAGCGCGCTCAGATTCACCCTGAGGGAGACAGTGGGGGGGGNGGGGGGGGGGGGGGAGGAGATGAGGGTGCAGTGCTGGTGGAGGTTAGAAACTTCACAGTTTGATGTGTCCAGGAGAACTCAATGTAACCTGGACAGAGATTTATATATCTGTCCATCTTTCCCAGCTGACTTTGTCTTCTTCTCTACCTCGTATTTCATATCCACCCAGCAAAGTCTTTTTCCATCTCTCTCTCTCACTCTCTGTCTCTTTTCCTCCTCACTCACTCATGCTCTTTCTCCACGCCGGTGCATCCCTACCCCCACGTTGTCAGTTCTGACAAGCTGCTATAATGGGCGATGTGGCGCGTGCCTCTGACCACTGAGCACAGTCATTAACCTTCACTGGCATAATTGAATTCAAGGTTGATTGCTCATGACCCTCCCCCCTGCCGAGGTCCCTCTCAATGTACATATTCATTACAGGGCCCTGGCTCTAAATGGATTGCACAGGGAAAGCTGTAGCAATCATCCAGGCCGATCGGCGGGGGNCTGGCTCTAAATGGATTGCACAGGGAAAGCTGTAGCAATCATCCAGGCCGATCGGCGGGGGCAGCGGAACGCCACTCGGGGCTGCGAGGGGACCGAGGACAGAGGGGTGGGAGGAGGAGAAAGGGGAGGGGCACTAATTGCATGCTAGAGGAAGAGGATCAGATTATGAAAAGAGTGAGAGAATGAAGATGGATCCCCGTGACACTGTCAAATTAAGGGCAAGCCTTGTAACGCAACGAGACACTGAAATGTACAGTGGCACCTGCTACAGCGGCAGAGGAGAGATGGAGGGAGAAAAGGATGGAAAGAAAGAGTGAGAAATGGAGGGGGGAGNGCGGCAGAGGAGAGATGGAGGGAGAAAAGGATGGAAAGAAAGAGTGAGAAATGGAGGGGGGAGAGATGAGAGAGAGGGACAGGCTGAGAGAGGCAAAGAGAGAATTGGAGATAGAAGAATGAAGTAACACACACACACACATGGGCTGTGCTCAGTGTGAAGGGGAGCATATATCACATCACCCCAACACNACTCTCCCCTCTCTAATAGCTGTCAGATTACTATCAGCCAAACAAGACATCCATCCTCCCCCTCCTCCCCCTCTTCTTTCTCCTCCCTCCCCTCTCCCCCACCAACTGCACTGCCATCTTCCACACTACCCTCCGGTCCTCCTCACTCTCCACTGTTGCTTACTCCCCTCTCTCTCTTCCCATCCTCCTCCTCTATTCTTCCACTCTCTGGATACTTTACCCATCACCTCCTCCTTCCAAAGAGCTCTACCTCGGCGGTAAGAGGGCAAAAAGAAAAAGTGGCTGTAAAAAAACTAAAACAGAGAAAAGGAATAGAGAGTAAGAGAGGAATGTAAACAGAGAAATCGATGAGTAGAACTATTGTAATCATTCCGGCCAATATTCCCACGCTATTTCCACAGCCAACCACAGCTTCTGCATTCTCTTCAGTGTTGTTTGATCTTCTCAATTTCGCTCTGCACGAATGCAGATGCTAAAAGATTTTGAAGCCATTTAAAATGCCAGTTTGCTAGTTCTTTGTGTAAACAGTGAGCTCTGAGTTTGCCCTTTTGTTGGCCTCATGCCCTGCTACTGTCGTCTGTCCGGAAACCCTGCCGCCCGTACCAACAGCCACTGGTCCACAGAGAGTCATCCAACTGTCAGTGCTCTGTTCTGTTCCAGCTTCATGTATGTCGGCTCTGTGCATGTGCGTGTGTGTGTGTGTGTGTGTGTGTGTGTGTGTGTGTGTATTTGTGCACATTTGATTGTCTTTTATCCCCCCTCATCAGCACTAACAGGGTTTCCCAGGCTCTAGCCAGGAGAGTGTGGGTCACAGAGCAGGAATCAAACAGCAGAACAATGGAGGGCTTCCTCCACTTAACCTCCTAATGGGCTCTCAATGGCTCCCCTGGCTCCTTCCAAACTATCAGCCAGTGGATTCACTTACCCCCACTACACCAGTCAGGGGGTGTGTGGGAGGTCTGGGTGGTATGAACATCCCATACTGTGCATGTTAGGAGAGGAAGGGGTGAATGACTAACTGAATGTAGGTGTGAGACAAAAAGACAGACCGCAGACAGACAGACGGACACACTGACGAGGTCCAACTGTTTCTGATGAGCGAAGTGTTTTTTGTGTAATGGCATGCAGATGGCGGATGGGAGAGTTAGAAATCTTCCATTCTCACAGCCACTTCCTCTTCAAACTCGTATGAAGAGGATAACCCATGACAGCCAGTGCAACATTCTTTTTGGTATGTGCCTGTACTGTGCACAAGCCTCTGTTGACCAATACAGATGTCAGCATATGTGTGTGTGCATATAGTTACACATGTGACTGTTTCGCTAGTTGCGCTTCAATAATTACTTTCAGCATGTGCTCTGTCCCTAAACACCTAGCAGCCTCCAAATCTGCAAAGACAAGTGGCCTCATTTATTTCCATGGAGGAAAATAATTTAGCAGTGTCGGGCACTAACGAGCTAGAGCGGAGGGAGTCCTAATTAGATTCACTTTGTTTGTGTCATTTTAATTACGTTATGGTCCCCAGCAGTGGAGCTACCAGTGATCCTTGAGTCTCTTAGCATTGCTGCCACGCCAAGTCACTGGGTCCCAGCAGAGCTTTAGAAAACCAACAAACTGAACTCTCATTCCCATCAACCGAAGCAAATCTATGACAGGCCTCGGGTTATATTAATTTGTTTATTCCGAGCATGTCTGGCTTGTGTGTCACTTTAATCTAAGAACGCCACCACAAAGGTCATTGCTTTCTGATACAAATAAATAGTCTCTAAACTTTTTTTTTTTTTTTTTTTTTGGTGATGAATCATTATTTATTGCTGTAAATGAAAGGCATGTGGGACAACTTTTGCTTCCTGTGTAGTCTTAAGCGGTGTGTTTATGTTCTGCTTTTGAAGGGAAAGCTTCACTAAACCACTTTGAGGTTCCTTTTGAAATATTCCCCTAAGACACAGTTGTTAATTATTCTGTGTTTCATGATGAATTCTGCTTGGTTCATTAGACTGTTTTAACTGATGCTGCCGTCTTAGATCCTGTCTGCCTGAAAGTACACAGTGAACCATTTAGATAATTGAGTGATTAATTGATATCTAATGATCAGCACAGACCTTATGTTCTACTTTCATTTCACACTTTACAATTTACTACCAAGTTATTACTTGCAACTGCATTTTGTGTTTGTAGCCAAAAGTGATGTGAACTGATCAGACATGCCAAGTAAGTTTTTCTGAATACAACCAGGTGTAATATGTAGAATTTCACCTTATATTAGAAGATAAAGGCATCAGAATATGAACTGTATCAGAGAGGGGGAGGGGGAGAGAGAGAGAGAGAGAGAGAGAGAGAGAGACAGAGACCCTTGAGGTGTTGTGGTGTCCCATCAGTGGTGTTGTTAGTGAAGGTTTCATCCCATCTGTCCCATGTTGTCTGATAGTGATCAGTCTTCAGGGACCAACCTCCACAGATGAGGTCAGCCTTACCTGTCAATCACACTGGTCTAGGCCAAGGTCTGGTCTGCGAGGTCACCTCAAGAAAGGAATCCCAAACCTCCAAACCTCAAAATGGAAAGACTTGTAAAAGAAGAAATACTAAATGCGAATTTCATGCACAAATGACAAAATAAAACTATTAATTTATCCTGGCTCAGGCATTTTTTCCCTTTCTAAGTAAGCACAATGACATAATGCAATTTATGACTCACTGGTTGAAATGTGATCATTTTATTGAAAGAAAATTTAAAATGATCACATTGTACTTTTATATCCTCGCTGAGTCATTTCATATAGAAACATCAAATGGTATCATTTCAAAGTATTCTATAGCCGCTTTGGAGAAATGCTGCTGCAGTATTTTGTCAGCAAAAGTTTTAAATGACTCATAACTTTCAAAACAACCTATACACTATACCTTTTCATACAGTTTCTCATAATGGAATTAAACCTTTCAACAGCAGAATTAATGCAACACTATGATGCTGTGACAGCCTGTGCATGTGTCACTGTGTCCGTGTGTAGTCAAACTAACACAGCTGATGAGCTGTACAAACGTCTGTGCTGATCCCATGTAGCTCTTTTTCCAGGAACAACATCTGAGTCTGGAGGACAATGGCTGCACAGAGGCTACACAGCTGTATGTGCACCAGGTCAACGAGGTAATCGTAGCCAAAACACAGCTTGCAGTGGCCAAAATCACCTTAAAACAGGAAGACAGTAGCTCCACAAAAGGGAAATGTCAATTTCTGCTTTTTTGCATTGTCATATTTTCTCTCTTGATTGGTCATTGTCAGTTCTGTAGATTGAAAGAATGAGTCTAGTTGTCTTGTTTCTATGAGATATAAGGAGAACATTGTGATGAATATATAATGAATGCCAAAATTTAAAAAACATCAGGCCTTCTGAATTTTTTTTGTTTGACTCTAACATGCTGCTTTGATTAATTACCTTGACACAAGTACAATATGGAAGCCTGATTATTCAGTTATTGTTGTCGCTGACAAATCTTGATGGGATCTCCTTTTTTCTGATCAGTTTCGATAGTGGGTGTCGATCTCAACAATTTCCTTTGTGAAATAGAAGCATCAGCTATGACCGTATTTTTTCTAGACTGTGTTTTTGTTGGCACATACAAAAATTGAAGCTTTTTAAAGGGGATTTTGTGAGCAAATATAATTGTGAGACCAATGTTGCTCTAATCTAATAAAAACTTCACTGGAGAGAATAGGCATTGAAGTATTTAAATGTCTGAAAAGCTGTCATTTTGACAACTGATATTTGTATAATTAAAAAAGAAAGGCTAGTCTGCCCCATATATGATATGCCACTTGCATTGATGAAATTATCTATCTTGAAAGAAATTAATATGTTTATCAGCAACGGGACAATTTAATAACTCACCTGTCAAAACTACCCGATTATGTCTGGGAAAGTGGCAGCTGATAATTATTCGCAATTCATACCACAGGATTGAATCTTTGGAAAAGAAAATTGGTGAAACACAATCTAAATTAGGTACAGTAATTCATTCCAAGTTATGATGGGAAAAGGCCTATGTAAGGTGGATAAATGAAATAGATGCTTGGGTTAGATTTACACAACCATGAGAGCTCTTACAAGCTCAGTTTCATTCATTTAACCGTCACTCTAAAGTTACATAGTTACTGTCTTTATGGGATCCATTAGGAACTGTTTTTCCCCACACAGCGGCTTCCCACACACATAAACACGCTCACCCTGATAGGAGTGTGTTTCACGTTCAAACCATCTGGACCTGGAAGTGCCATCCACTGTCCTCTCAGGCCACTTTCTAAATGCAGACTCAGGCTGTACATCTCACCGTCATCTCACTATCAGGTTAACACTGCCTTGTTCTGGTAGATCTTAATGCATCCTGTGGTCATTTCTGGAGAAATAAATAGCAGCCCACCTTTCCCCTCAGAGCACACACACACTAACACACACTCCTGCTCTATCACACACTCAGACATGAGCACACACACAAGATGTGCTTTGCTAAAAAAAAAAAAAAAAAAAAAAAAAAAAAGTGATATTATTTTTTCCTGAGTTGAATTCCAGGTAAGTGTGAGCTCTTGAGCCAAAAATCATTCTGATGGTGTTTAGATCATATTGTACCCAGACAGGCCAACCTACAAGAAGCTTAATTTCTCAAACAAATGTGTACATTGCTATTGTCTGATCACAATGTAAACTCTTGCAGTTATCAAATGAGTTCTGGGATGGATATCATCAGAGCTCTGCATATGGCAGACAGCTGGACCTCTGGCTAGAGATGAGCCAGCAGAGGAGAGCCGTGGCAGGCAGCAGAGTTTTTAATCTGTCTGTCTGTGTCTCCTCTCTGTCATTAACCTCACGCCCTGACAGCCTGCTCCCTCTGACACTGACCTACTTCACCTAATGAGCTACCAATTACTACAAATTAGGCGAGAAAGAGGCCATTGCTATCATCCACTCCACACACTTTTTATCACCCGTTCCATGGGATTCAGATGTAGTGGGATGCTCAGGTAGAATAAATAATGAGCTAAGAAAATCATGTCGGTGGCACGTATTTTAGATTTCCGGAGGTATGATGTTCAGAGAGAATGCTGTTAACATTGTGTATGTGTTGTGGTGTATTTAGTGCTGCGCCTTGGTGCTTTGGCCTGCCACCTCTGGTGAGTTCCAGAGATCATTTGTATTTGCACCTGCTCCTGCTGTGCTGTGTTTTGTGTTGTTTGTGTGTGTGTATATGTGTGTGCATGTGTGCGTGTGTGTACGCCCACATAGTTGGTCTTTAACCTTGCACACCTGGCTACTCTATGAGAGCAGCTTCTCTCTGGCCCCTCTCAATGTTTATTCATTTATTTATGGGAAGCCTTGAAATCATCGCCCTTGTCTTGTCTCCTGTGGCAGCGAGGGAAGGCAGCCTAAATTTATGCATGGCAGCAGAAATTAATTAGGCATCAATTAACTCATGCTAATGTGTATGCAATGAATTTTTTTAAGAGCCCGCCTGTTAACTAATTTGTAAAAACTGATTCACAGAAACGTCAACAGTAGGGAACAGATAGTGTCTTGTAGGCTATTTTCTCATACACAGAGAAAAATATGAAATCAGAGAGGAGAAGAAAAAAGCCCTGAGATGTTAATAAACAAAGCTGGAGGAGGGAGAGAACGTGGCCTGTAGAGGTCACATTACTGGAGCTTGCTACTCCTCTTCATTTAACTGTGTCCCTGGCTGGAATGGCCTGCGAGCTAAGCAAGCAGACACACACAGACACACACACTCATAGGAGAAACAGAGAGCATTAGAATGTGAAGTGGAGGGAGAGGAAAGGGAAGTGAGGTGTTTATTTGTTGCTTCGCTCTTAACAGGCTGCTGGTTTGGCGGGGAACCCCCAACGGTAAAGTTTAGAGAAAGCCTTTGTGTGTGTGTGNGTGTGTGTGTGTGTGTGTGTGTGTGTGTGTGTGTGCGTGTGTGTGTGTGTGCACACGTATATTTGAGCCCACTGTCTTAGCGCTTTTCTTTGCCATGAGGTTTTCCACAGCTCTTGTGTTAATAGACAGCTAGCAGCTTCAACAATACAAACACAGCTTTCTTTTTCTGGAAAAAAAAAAAAAAAAGCCTCAAAATGTTGTTCAACTTGTTGGTCATTTTAGAGGTCAAATTTTGTGATGGTATTGTATTGGATTGTCTTAAAGTGAGATTTTAACATTCTGTGTCCTTAATGAATGAAAGAAAGGTGCACAAGATATTTGAAATACCTTAATTTGAAATACCTTTTAGAATAAAACAATTCAGCACCACCTATTAGCACCTCTGTGCTAATTCATCCCTGTGGTCCTTTTGGAAATGGAAAGGAATTAGCACCTCCCTCACACAGTATGAACAAAAACATGATATGCTTTATGGAGGTATTGTACTGGATTGCATTACATTACACTGTACACTGTAAAATATGATAAGTTGATCTTACTTAAAAAAAAATCTAGGAAACCGATTGCCTTGAAAAAGGTAAGTAAATATAACTATTAGTCTTAAGTTATGTTTACTTTATGTCTACTTGAACTTAAGACTATATAGTTACATTTACTTACCCTTTTCAAGGCAATCAGTTTGCTAGATTTTTTTAAGTAAGATCAACTTGTCACATTTTACAGTGTAATAAAATAGCCTAGGGGTAGAATTATAGGTAGGATAGTTGAATAATTGGATTTGGAGAGAGGATGTTGCTGCGTTAGTTAATGGTGTACGTCCCATGTCTCTCTCTAAAAGTAGTAGTAGTAGTAGTAGTAGTAGTAGTAGTAGTAGTAGTAGTAGTAGCAGCAGCATGCAGGTGCCAACAGAATGGTACTGAAAAATATAGAACAGGGGCCACAGCAAAATATTACTAAGTGGTGAAATAAAATCCAGCATCCAGCATCGAGTAACATGCCCTGTGTCATCTGACTGCTGATATATATGATGGTTATCTTGCTATCTTGCTGTGTTCTGTTAACCTTAGCCTGCTCACACTGAGGACTCTTAGCAGAATACAGACAGCTTGATCAATAGGTCAGTGTGCTGACAGCGGTCCTCAGGGTGCTGGTAGGGAATGGGTGATACAGAACGGGTAGGAGTTGAATATGGAGTAGTTACGGGTGATCGTGTATCTCACTGACACTAGAAGCACCTAAGCAAGATGAACAAAACCCACGAAACACTCACTTAACAGACGATCCCAACCCCAGCCAGCTTTGAAGTGCTATGAACTCTTAATGCCTTCACACCAAAACCCGTAACAGCAGAAGCATAAAAAGTCGTGAGAAAACAATATGCGTAGGGTTGTGCATCTATCCCTCTCAGATAATTTGGTAGGAATTTAGATACATGATCTATAATCCAATACAAAAACAATACAGATAACATTGTAATGTATCCTATACACTGCAATTCAAAGCTGATTTGATATTATTCGATTCAGCTGAGATTAGACTTTGATTCATCTCAGATTCAATACGATTTGATATTTTTAACTGTACATGAATTAATTATGAGTTTTGAACTGCAGTAGCTAAATAGAAAGTATCAATATTTCACAAAAGCAACTTTTTATTTCAAGTCTGAAGAAGCAAATGCCCCCAAAAATATGTCTATTGCCACACCAATACTAATAAACAACGGACAGTGATACACAGCTCAATTGTTTTGTCAGTCCCAAAGCATGCATTTTTCAGTGAAATGCTGCCATCAGGGTATTGTGTACCTCATTTATGGGGTCATTTTCATCCATCTACATCCATTTTTCCAGAATTGCTATAGGTGCACACGTCCATGGAAATAAAATAGCTTGTTGCATCAGTTCTCAGTTGTTCTAGACCAGAAAGAGGTTTGGTGCTAACTGCAGTATTACTGTAACATGCCTGAGGTTGATTTCAGGGAATGTTAACAGCTCTATTCTTCAGTTTTGATATCATGACTTTCTGCAATGAGCTGCAACAATGGTACTGCCATCAGTTTTTTTTTTTTTCTATCAAACCATTTCAAGATTTGTATGTTATAATTGTTTTGTCAAGATTCACCTTTTTGTTTTGTGGGATCTGAAGTACTTTCACACTTTAAGCTTCAGGCTGGGTGGGAGGTTGTACATGGCGAAGTCTGCTGCATGATATTTTTTCAAGTGGAAAGGGTCACATGTAGGCATGCAAACACACCACAGAAGCACACAGAGTAGTTACTTACTTAAAACATGCCCAAACTTGGGTTTTGACTCCAATACTGAAATTTCTTTTTTTGAATTTGGTTCAGATTTGTGGTTTTGAAATATGTTTCAGACTACTGTCAATTTTCAGATACATATCCATTAATCTTTAATCTAAATATGCATTTCTTTTTTTGTCTCCTATATAAATTGTCAGATTATCATCATCATCACCACTTCAGATGTTGGCATATATTGTACATAATCTAAAACAATACTACCTGAAGTCTTTATCCCTTACCACCAATAGTTTGCAATTCACCCTTTTTGATCCCATATAATTACTGGACACAGGTGATCTACCTTGGGTTTTTCCTATTTGAGTGTTATTACATGGCCTAAGCATCAAACCTGTTCTATTGCCATATGCATGATAGACAAAGTCTGTGTTAGGCTCATGGGAGATGCCACGACAGGTAACCCCGCATTTACATTCAAACGGAGCTTTTGACAAAGCTGTGGCAACAGGCTCCTTAATCAGCGGGCTGGCTGTGCAACCCTGTCCTGCCTTTTCCTCTCCTCTCCTTACAGCCATGATCTTGAGAAGGAGCTTTAAATTGGAAATTATTACACATTAAACCCTCTGTGCGCAGGCCAGGATCGAACTGGATCAATATCTTGCCCAGGACAATAAATCAGATGCTTTCTCTCCCCTTCTCTCTTTCCCCTTTGCTTTTTCAAGTGGCTATAGGCTACTGCTCAACTGGAACATATTTAAATTTTCTTGTAACAAATTAATTCCAACATTTTCTCTTGATTGAATTAGGGCAAATGCTGGTGCTGTCACAAGTGTTTGGTCTGCTCCTGGGGGGAGACAAATTGCTAGGCCTGGACACGGGTAACAAGCAGTGGTGTTGAGTCGCTGATAATCTCCCCACTAATTCTCCATTACAGCAAAATGAGGCCATAAATCTTCCTGACAGCTGATCGATGTAAACATTGTTTCCCCCATGATTGCCAGCTCTCCCAGCGGAGCTACTGTCCGCTCACAATCCGCTGAAATTACTCCTGCTCCAGCCCTCCCTCCCTTTTTCTCCTCCCTGGAACTGGTGTGTGTGCATTGGACTGGCCTGGCGGGGAAACTAAAGTCACTGCTGTCCTGTCTAGGGAAGAGGTAACCATCTAATTTTAGCTCAAAGCTTGCTAAACAAATGGAAAATATTAATCAAAATGTCTCCTGTTTAACCACTGGCACAAGCAATTCTTTATAAAAGAATGATTGTTCTGTTACCATGTGGTCACACAGATGTTGCAGGTATTGTTATTGAATGAAATGAAAAAGACTGCTGAAAAACGAAGGAAATAAGAAATAGAAGGTGTAAAATGCAATGAAACAAGGATTTTTTTTTTTTTTTTTTTTTCTAAATGTGGCTATCACTCCCCCCTCCTTCATTGTCTGTATTGGCATTATGAGTAAATGGCAGTGAAAGATTGAGTTGTCAAACAGTCAAGGCACAATGCTCATTATCAGCGTGTTCACTGTCTGATAATATTCTACACTATTATTAAAATCCAATATGCATGCAATTACAGAGACAGAGATGCCACTAAAGAGGACTTCTAACTGTATTCACAGACAGAAAAGGAGAGCTTTCTTAAAATGGCATGTATAAAGCATTTTGGAAATATATTATATTCATACCCACCAGTGAACAGATCTGGATTATGAAACCAATAATTTTTTTAAAAGTACACAGCTGTGTGCAATACAAATACACTGGCTGTTCTACCATTCCTTATTCATCTTCTTGATCTTTGTCATTTCTCAATCTGACTCTAGTATGTAAGTTAGACTGGCCTTAACTTTATTGAAAGAATAAAACTTCCTTCTTAAATACAGTCTTACTGTTTAAATAATATTGTGCTTCTTCCTAAAATGACATAGTAATATCCCAAACTTATTATGAAAATGTTACTCTTGCTGAGTTACCTTTTTACTTATATATATGTATTTTTTTAAAAAACAAACAAAAAAAAAAAACAACAAAGAAGGCATTCTGGGATGGAAAAGGCAACTTTGTCTAATATATCTCTGTGGATCGATTCTACTATCATCATAGAGAAAAGCAGCATTGAAGGAGCTACACTAAAAAAAACTCCATACAACCTTTTCAACTATTACCTGCATTGGCAACGATCATTTTAAGGGCACCTTTATTTAAAAAAAAAATGCCTATCATTGCTGTTTCTAGACTCCAAGCTGGTCTTTTGCCCAATCATTGTTTCAGCCTGCCGTGGTACTCAGCATAATTTAGATCTTTCATTTTATATCCTGCAAGATACCTATCCTGTCTTGGGTAGATGTTGTTGCCCCTCTTTAATTTCAGATACCCCTCCTATGTAAATTTGCTTTGCAGCTCATGTACAGCCTGTCTGGTCTTTCTCCATTCAGCCCAATGTCTGTCTATATGGGAGCATTTATGAGGCCTATGACCACCAAGCACCCATGGGGCTTGTGCGCCCGAATAAGAGACATCCTGTGCTGGCTCTAAAGGTTAGTCAGGCCAGTACTCCATAGCAATTGGTCCCTGTCTGGCTCTGTCACTAGCATTATGACTTCATCACCCCCGAGAGAAGAAGAAGAGAGGGAAAGAAAAACAGTTTGCGTTCATCCATCAATGTCTATCTCAAATTACAGCTCAACCAATCACCAGAGAGGATCAATAGGGAGCGGCTGGATTGCACGACAGAGGGATGAAGAGATGAAGGGAGGGTCCTAAGATTCTCGCTGAAAGATAGAAGAATAACTGATCAATAAAGAAGGATGGATTTTGTCAATTTGAAAAGGGCTGTCAGAGGGTCGTTCACTCCCACCTGCTCAGAGCTATATCCTCCAACTCAATGCTGTGGATGACAAATCAGTCCATCACGCAGCCTCTGCCTCACTCTGCTGCGTACAGTATGAGTATCCATTATAGCCATTCTTAGCATAAATCATAACTTTGCAAATGATGAGAAATTGATAAGTAGTTATTTTCACTAGCTATCATTTTTGCACAGGTCATTGGTATACCTTCAAAGGGAATTGTGCAATTTCAAACAATTATCTGTCTCCAAGCTGTTGTAGTTATTCATCTTAGTATTTCATCCTACACCTCCTCCATGTTCTAATTCAAATGTGTTTTAAAAATGACCTCTGCACTCCTCCACACATGAAGAGAAGAAGAGTGCCAGTGCCAATCTAATGAAAGCAGTGTGTGTATGTTGGGTGATTAACTCAATAAGAAGATCTCCTTTATCGGGATGCTCTCTGCTGTAATGGTTGTTTGATTGGAAGCCAGTGGCTGTATTGACAGGTGAAGTGGACTGATTAATGGAGGCTTAAGCCAGTAAGGATAACAGTCCTTCACATGGCTTATTTAACTCTAAAAGAGTGACTGATGGTCCACTGCTGGGGTGCCTCTAACACAGTAATGGAGCTATTTATGCATATCCTATAGGAAACATTGATTTGGAGGATTTTAATATAAACCTCTGCTTGCTTTTGTTCTCAACATGTGAATAATACTCTTACTTAAAGCTAATTATTACTAGATAATGAGAATCATGAAAATATTCTATATTCAATCTTAAGGTCAGGAGTGTTTTTAGTTCTAATTGCTTATATAAAAAGGGGTGTATTTTCCCAAAGGCTCAAGAAGTACCATTAAAAATACTAAAAGAAATATGCTTTCAACAAAAAGTAATTACTTTCTGGGTGGCAATTAATAATCTTAATGGTAACCCTGGGTCAAGAATCCATTGATAATTTTAATTTATAATTTAAAAGTTATTAAAAGTGTTACAAGTACTACAAATCCACTTCCACTCTGCAGTACCACACCACTCTATCATTGGAGCAGGCAGTGGACAAGCTGTCTATTAAGCTCCAGTGTATACAGGTTTATGCTAATCAAATGTCCTAAGGTGCTGCGTTTTAAAATAAGGCCAGAGGAGTAAAAAGAAAAGTGGTTTTAGACAAAACAAAATGTGCAGAAGAGCTGAATGAATATAGAGTATCAGTATTATGGCTGTCATGAGGGTCAAAGGTGACTTGTTTGGGGCTTGGTTGAAGCTCTGATTTCAATTCAGTGGATCAGAATCGTTCAAATTGACACCGGGACCCAACTGCCCACTGAATTAATCCTCCACTCTCTTCTATTTGGCTGTTTTTGTTTTCTTTATCAGCTCCACGAATTTCTTTATTCATTCACTTGACTTTTGAAAGGGGAGAGGTGACATGTCCTGGGGCATTTATATGTTTTTAAAAATCCAACGATTTCAAGTGTAACATTTGCAGACTCCAGGGTCACTGGCAGTTATATTTTCCCTCTCCCTTCTCTCTCTCTTCCTGTGAAATCGATTGTTTGTTTGTAAGGAGCTCAAACGGAGAGTGAGAGGGATTCAGAGCTGTGCTGGCAACACAAGCAGATCAGAAATGCTGCTGGGGAAAGAATCAGGCAAAAGGCAGAAAACCTCCCCACTCTCACCGTCAGTGTGCATGACCTTGGGGCCATAGTGAGCGAGCAAGCAAGCAGGCTAAGGAAACGCCCAGCAAGTGTTCATTCACAGAGGAATTTGGAAGGCAGAATGGAGCTCAGGTCTGTAAGCCTGGGTCTTCTTCTTAAGTGAGTGCAAATTAACTGAAATAAAACTTTTAAAGGTCAATGTAAATTTGATTTGTTCTCTGCATACTAAACCTTAATCACATTAGAACAAAGTTGCCCTGCTCTTTGAAGAGACTGCTCTGTTATGTTAATCTATTTGGCTGTTAAACACAAAGGGCAAGCAACAGGTGAGGGGCCTTTATGTGTCTGTGGCCCTGCTAATAGAGAGAGGCCGTAGTGAGACACAGACAGTAGTAGACAGTAGCTTACAATGGCTATCAAACAAATAGCATGAAAAAAAAAAAAGATATTTGCCAATGAAACAGCCTCTGGTAAGAAAAACAAAATGATGGAAAGGGGAGAGAAGATGGATTGATAGAAAAGATTGCAAAATGACACACAGGGGAAAGTGTTTTGTGTGAGTGTGTCTCAATGTGTATAGTGTACATGTGTGCCGTACTGTGTATGTATTTTCTATCTCCTTCTCTTGCTCTGTCATAGCCGTCTCAGTGGTGACTGAGGCGGTGGAGCCCCACGGGGGTCAACCATGTAAGGAACATAAAAGGCCAATTTAATTTAGCACGTCCGCGGCTACAAAGTATTTTAATTCCGACAGCTGTGACTGAGGAGTTAATATTTGACTTGTCAGAAGTGGGGCCGGGGCCAGTGAATCATTGTAATTCTCATTAAGAGGCTCTCCCCCAGCAGCACCCTAATGCAGAATAATGAAAGTCAAGACGGAGTGAGCTTCTAATGCCAGTTGAGGCCTATCTTTTAATATTCCCCTCTTGATGGATTAGGGAAGCGGGAAATTCATCTCGGATCATAGGGCCTAATTTAATAAGGGATCATTCCAGGAGTATTGCATTTTATAATAATGTCATTTAAAGTGTCGTCTTCCATTTTTACCGTCCCATATGTATGCTTATATAATGGTGCCAGAGGGATCCGTTTTTACAGTGCTCGGATCTCTACTGTGTCCACACATCCCCTCCAGACCACACTACTCAGTCTTTCTGTGGTCTGCAGGCTCTAAGATCGGGTTTTCATTTCATATTTTGGTGATACAGCCAATTGACTGAGCAGTTATGAGAAGTTCAGCTACTCCTGCATGTTGCTGTTTCCTCCAATTATTTCTAATGAATAGTATTTAGGGAAAATCACTGTGTTATGAGTGTTGGGATTGCAAATATCACCCAAAGGAAATATTATAAGGATATATTACATTTGCTCCAATGCAATGTTCTAAAATGTTTCCAGAGAGGCTGTGCTATATTTATCCAACCTACTAACAAAAGAGAAATTGCTTTTAGGGAATAAAGTAAACAAATATGACTAATATGAAAAAGTGTAGATGTTAGCAGCTGCAATAAGATTACAATTACATTGTAAAGGCTGGTGTAAGTGGAAAAATGCTGAATATTACTGACAAACCTGCTGTGAATGCATTCATGCTTTTATGCACATACAAGAATTAACAGAGAAACAGAGAAACCGTCATCAAATAATCTTTGTCATTTAGAATTCCCATTGTTGCATAACATGTAAGTTACAAACCAAGTTGGGATGGCCTTTACCAGAAAAGATTAGAATTTTAATCAGCGCTAATATGGGTCGATCCACAGTTCCACATTGCTAAATTTATTCTAAATAACATACAGAGTTTTCCCCAGTAAGCTGCAATACTGTCCATGAGCAGCTGGCAGCTGTGTATATATCTTGAAAATGGATTTCTTATAGATATAGCCTACTAAATGAGTCCTATTCTCATTACAGTAATTTACACTTTTGAAGCACTAAGTGATCAGCAATTAAGTTTTATTTTTATGAGTATGTACATAAAATTATATTCAATGCAAATTACCTTTGCAATATGAAAAAATATTAACAAGTAAAATAACATGTACTTGAATGGAATGAAATTGAATTGAAGACCATTGTGGAGATGATAATATAATTTCTATGTAATCTACAATGTCATTTCTATAATGTTATACATAATAAAATCTCATGTTGCATTTTCAGTATTCTGGGTGTAACTTGATAAATAAAACAACACTTGGACAAAATACCCAAAAACTGCTCAATGATCTGATGAATTTTCTCAGTAAATATGTATATATATCTATATATATAGATATATAGATATATATATCTATATATATATATTTTTTTTTTTTTTTTTTTTTTTTTTTGCCTTCTGTTGTCATTGCTTGTTGGATAAAATATTTTTTTTCAGTAAAAAGTAGGCTTTATCACAGTGATATTATATTTAACTTAATTTAATTTAATTTAATTTCTTACATCATGTATGTGTTTGGAATATTGTTTGCACCCCTTGTATATTAAATAGATAAATCAGATAAATAAATAAATAAACTCTTGGGTTAACAGTGTTTCAATAGCACTGTCAACCCAAGAGTTGGATGAATCTGCATTACAATCACATTATAATGTATTGTACATTAAGTATTTAAGTATTTTCTGGCATTGGTTACTCAGAAACCAACTCCTGCCTAAGGCCTCTTTTAGAGTAGGTGGTCCAACAAGAGCTCTTCCACTACACAGTGTATTACATATGACCCTTTAAAAGGGTCTCTGTCATCATTGAGATAAGAGGCAGTCTCTCAAACATGCTTTAGCACAACAAAGTGCTTCCTCTTTGGCACTCTCATGTCTTTGACACATCTGTCTACCTGCCCTGTTCTCTGTCTGTTTTGCTACCATTATATTTAACTTTTTCTCTTCTTTCTCCATTGTCTTTGTAATAGTCCACTCTATCCCATTTTCAATGTTTACCAATCAGTCAGACATCGAGATTTTTAAGAAAGAATGTAGGCCAACATGGTCAGAACCACTTTATGAACATCGCACTACACATTATGAAGAAATGACAACAATGTCAGTTGTGAAATATATTTTCAATCGACTTGTATCTTTTCTTCTGTAAACATCCCCATAACACAACCTGTTATCTGCCACAGCAAGTGACAGCTATTTTTGGCATGCATGTGATATTCATTCTCGTGTCACTTCCTTGAATTTTTTTTTCCATTGTAAAACAAAAAGTGAGGAAACATTTAGTTTGCTGCTATCCATTGTGTTGGTGTAAAAAATCATAAACTTTTGAAGTGTCATTGCTAGAAAAGCAGTAAATGAAGTTTCCCGTTCTCTGTTTTGTAAGACTGAGACATTGTGGAAACCACTGAATAAACATGTTCTTGTACTGAGTCATTTGTGATACCAACAGTTACACTGAGAAATTAACAGTTTCTATGTTTAGTTTATATCTACAGGAATCGTGTAGAGTTTGAAAAACAACAGTGTGGGAAACTGAGCGTGTGTTTGCGTGTGCGTGCATGTGTGTGTGTGTGTGTGTGAGAGAGAGAGAGAGAGAGAGAATGGGAGAGTCACTGTCACACACTGAGAAGTAGTGATATCATATGAGGGAGGGTGAGCACGCAAGGGCTAACTTGCGAGATCTATTTTTACATCCCATTTCAGAATGAGATAGTGTCCTTCCCTCACACCCCCCGCTGTGGAGGAAACTAATGCAGGGCTATTTAATTAGACGTTGGCAGATTGTTGAGCCAACACTGTAATCCAATAGAACGTCACACCACTATGGGGTCCTGTCTCCTTTGAGGCCTCCTTGGCCCCATAATGCAGCTCAGTCAGCTCTTCGCATTTTGTCTGCCCTTCTCTCAGCTTGTGACATCAATTTACATTAGCTCGCATTGAAATAAGATGCATTCATCCCAACAGCTCCACCCAAACACAGCAACAGAGTACACACACTCACACACACACACACAGCCGACTCAACATACAGCTCCCAGTTGAACTTGACATGCTCGCCNACTCACACACACACACACAGCCGACTCAACATACAGCTCCCAGTTGAACTTGACATGCTCGCCCACCCTTATACATTACCTTTCATGCTCATGTTATTAGCCTATTATATGGCATGTGCGTGTGTGTGTGTGTTTGCATGTATTTGTGTGTGTGTGTGTGTGTGTGTGTGTGTGTGTGTGTGTGTGTGTGTGTGTGTGTGTGTGNGTGTGTGTGTGTGTGTGTGTAATTTCATGTTTTTCATCCTCCAGCCCAGTGATAGTGACTTCCATGCACTAGCCTAAGGAGTAAATTACCATAGCAATACAGGTGTCAATACTGCTGTATCAGTGAGGAAACAGAAGTGTCAGGATCAATGAAAATATCTGAATAATAATAAGCTCTGGATGACAGATACTTTACTGCTTTAAAATTCTGTTGCTTCTAAATTAACAGAATATGACCTCTTGCCCCCATACTCCATTGCTCCAAAATTTTATTAATATGCAGTTAAATATGGGACTAATGTACTTAAGTAAAGTGTAATGCTTAATTACAGTGAATAGAATGAATAACTGTTATATATGAAAAAAAAGATTGATAGGCTTAGATAGTAATAATTACACTGCAACACCTTATAGCTCCAAGAAAGGCTTATGTGGAAATAAATACTCTGTTGCATTCACACTGCAGGGTTACATATAAAAATCCACAGAGCCCCATACAATTAAACTAAGTAATCCCCCATTTGTTATAACATCTAATAAATGTCTAATAACAAGCTCCAAAAGGATCTGCAAGTGCTTGCAAGTGCTGTAAAAACTTGTTTCGTGAAATGTCAGATAAAATAATAACAGATTTGTTGTTTGACCTTTTTGAAATAATTTGACTATATATCTCAGTGGGACTTTAACAGTTTGGTAGGCTGGCTAGAGAACTGTTACAGTATGAAAACGCTCCAAATTGCCAAATGTCTGATCCTTAAGCTTTTAAAACATATTTCATCAGCCTCCATCATCATGATGAAGATATAGCATACGTTCCCAGTAGTAAATTGCCTGTTGAAACATATGCCAATGTTATTTATGTTTATGAACCCCTTAGGTCACATTTGATACAACACAATGCATTTCTCACAATGTTATGTTGTGTTTGTAACCATATGACCCATATGAAAAACTTGTACCACACGTTTCCATCATGAAGTTGTATGCTTTCTAACATCAGTAAGACATCAGTGAGATTGATTTTTATACTCAATGTACAATGTGAAAATACATAATAGCTCTATGAGTACAACATTTACAGTACACAGGTGATTGATGCTTATACTGAAAACCAGAGGCTATTTACCATCACATCTAAACTCTGCTTTGACCACCCATATCTGTCACCAGTTGAGAGAGCATCTGAATGTAGTTGACAGATATATAAATGGTCATAAATGCTTCCCTGGACAGAATGTTGAAAAAGTGTTTAACCCCAGAATGAATGATCTTGGACCTCCTTGGATTTAGCCACATTAAAACGACACTTGAGCATCCTGATACAAATATTGGTTGATTTGTCTGTTTTTTGTAATTTTGTGACATTTTAAAATGACATTTTGTAAACTTCAGAGAATGTGAACACAATCAATATGAGCTGAGTAGGCCTATGTTTCCAAAATGCTTTTTGTAATTTAAGAGTCTGTATACAAACATCTGATGATTGAAAAGCAAGTACTCAGTTTTACTCACACACAGATGATTGGATCTTACCAGCTTGTAAATACATGGAGAGGCAGGGGCCAAATGTTTAACATTTACTGTGTGCCCTCATTACTTGCTTTCTCTCCTTTCAGCATTTCGTTTTGTTCTCACACTCTTTGGCTATGACAAATCTTGATGCTCAATTCTGATCTTTTGCCTGTATCCAATTCTTTTGTACAGCATATTTACATTTTCTTTTTTTAAGTGGCCCATATCAGATACCTGTGTTTTTTCAGCTTCGACCTGAAGCACCCCTAATGCAGAAACACAGGTTTGCGTATGCACACATTTCTGAGATGGATGTAAACAAAATGCTTCAATGGGCAAAAATGAGAGAAATATTTAAATATATGATCAATGTATTAGCAACTTTCGAATGTGGAGAGAAATATGCGATACGTCAGGCAATCAGAAAACGTCCTTTGGGCAGGCAATCATGGCACAGAAGCAGGTGGGAGGTGGGCTGTAGTGGCTACAATGGAAGCCTGTTATCACACACTAGCACATCCATTTGACATAAACACCACATCAGTATGTCTGAAATATATAGTATGTCCTGAATTTCTTTTGACGGAGAGTGGTCATCGATCGCTTACTTCATTCATGTGCGGATAAATTTGAGCAGTATGTAGGAGTCACAATGGCAAAAAAATTCCAATCCGTGTATTTCGATTTCAGTTACATTGGCAGATATCCTATACATATCTGATTTATTTCCACATATGCATGTGGCCCAAAATGGATCTGAAAATATCCGATTCCATGTGCTTTTGTGCTATTTATATCTTCACATACATATCCAATATGTGCCACATGTGAGCAAAAGATTCAAATCAGGTCATATTTGTACGTGGTAGTGTAAATGTAGCATTTCTATCTCATTCAGATTTACTCTCTGAGATGCACAACCACATTGCACACATAAACCCATGCACACATGCTCAGTCTACAATGTATCAAACACCAAATGTCACCTCTTTCTATGAAAGCAATAAAATCCCCTCAGAGCTACTAATGCCCAAAGGTCTCAACACATACACCCTTGTTATGTCTTCTTCCCAGCGCACAGCAGTATACAGTATGTTATCTCCCTAATCTGCAAACCAGCTGCAACTGGAAATGAATTAATAACAAATAAAATGCACCAACTACATAAAAAATGTTTAGATTGCCCTGAGGCACCTAAACAGGAAACAGTGAAACAATTACACTTCTTGTTTTGTTCTGACCTCTGTTTTGTTTTGTTCTACTTAGCTGCTGAATAGAGGGAGGTGGAGATAGAGAGTGTTGTTTTTCTGTGTTTGTAATCACCATGGTTAAGCCTCCCTGGCCATAGCTGGGGTCAAATCTGTGTGAACACCCACTTTTCATCCTACAGTGAAATTATATACAGTGTTACTGTCGAGCTCTGTGAATGCTGTAATTCTCTGCTGACTGTAACCCACACCAAGTGCTGTGGTTAGCCACCCAGGCCTGCTAGACCTGTACACTGCATGCTTATGATAACAGCCAGCGATGCTGCGTCCTAATTGCTGGCCTAAGTGCTATTGGAGGGAGTTTTCAGCTGGTTTCTTTTTCACTTTCTCTCCATTTGATGTCTTTGAAGTTGGTCTTTCATCTACTGTTGCTCGTGATGGCTGTTGTCTTTTTTGTGGTGCACCCTGTTCTTTGAGCACTGCTAACATGCAACAAAGGCAAGTCCTTAGAGAGAGAAGAACAGAAAGAGAACTTTCTCATAAATTCACACAAGCATGGACAGATACAGTATATCACATTTAGTCACAGCCATTCACACAGAGAAAAATGAGCCACTGTCAATAAAAAAAAAAAAGCTGCTCTCAGTGACTGTTTAACATGCTCTAATTTGATAAAGGCTCAGAGCCATACAGTGCAGGAAATGAGAGAGCACAGTCTTTGTCTCAGAGGTTGTAGTGGGGTAAATATAGTAACTAGACAGTACCAGTTGATATGAAGGATTCCATGGAGTGAGTGCTGTTATTTTGACTCACCAGGCTATGATGATGTGTGAGCTTGTGTGTGCATTTGCATGTTAACGTGTACAATTTGGATTCGTACATGTCTATCTTCAGTGTATTTTCAAGCATTTGATGAACACTTGATTATAAGGCCCACTGTTAACTCCTCCAGCTCAGTGCACAAAAATGAATTACAGTAGAGAAGGGGGAAGCCAGGAAAAAGGGACTGAGGGAAGAGAAAGACAGAGAGAGTAAGCGAGAGAGCCTCACTGGCTCCCGACTGGCTGTGCGGGGGTGTGTGTCTTAAGAGTGTGTTGAGAGGAAAGTGAGAGCGCTGGTCGTCTCCATGTCTAATCAGCAGAACACTTGTGTGTCCCCGTCTCATTGTCTCCTGAGCCCCTCAGAGCTGAGGCCCTCCACTCCTACACCTCAGGACATACTGATAGCTGCTGGTCCACTTCAAATAGGCAGTGTCACAGTCCACAGGAATTAGGACTTCAGATTCATGAAGGAAAATATTCAAGCATTTGTTGGATGAAGCTGCAATGTTAAAAAATTGTTGAACAGTTGCAAATGCACAAGATTCATTCTGGCTAAAGGGGATCTGAGTGATGCTAAATATTACAGGAAATTAAATATCCCTACAAGAAAATCACTATCATGTTTTTCAGGGTTGTAAAATATCTTTGTAGAATAATGAGTAATGCAATGTGTGTAGCGGCATTATTGTAATTTATGGCATGTTTATCTCTACTATCACTTCAATATTACATTACCTTTTGATCACCATATTTGTTTTCCAACCAGGGGGGAATTCGTGCCTTAATCCAAAACTAGATGCCCTGGGCTTAACTTTCTTCAGTGACTGAATATTTAGTATTAGACGCAGTGTCTGAAAAATCGAATTAGTATAATACCAGTGTGATTACACTTTAGATTAAGCTGAGTAAAATCACACCCAGTCACACAGCCTGAGTGGGACAGTCACAGGACAGGCGCGCCTCCGACCTCGTTGTGCTGATCCATTGCAGGGCGTCAGTGCGCGTTCCCGGTTCAGCAGATTCCCAGTTCCGTCTCCTCCATTACTGGCGAGGCTCAAAATCAATAATTCAATAGTTTTGGCGTCTAAATACTGCCCCAAACGGCAAGATACACAAACACTCCAGACTCGAGTGCAGACTCTGTGAGATCAGTATTAATTAATAGCTAAAGACATTGTGTTTTGTGTGGAAATATCGGAAGGGTAATGCGATCTGGATTCCTATAATAATAGGCTCCCGTGTCAGGTGTTTATTAAATGTTCAGTAAAAGACGGTTAAGATGTCAGGAAATGAATCAGGCAAATTTGCTTTGTAAGTCAAGCGAGGCGTTAATAAATCTTTGCACAAAGACCTTGGCTTTGTTTGAGTTATTTCCATACAATGTAAAACTTAAGGTCAGGACACACTGCTCATTTTCATTCAGTGTAGAAGGGCAGAAGGTCGGTTTCCAGCAACAGCGATGGGAATTCATAACCGGAATTACAGTGCTGTTCAAAATATTGTCTTTGTGTGAAAATATTAAGTTTTTTTTTTCTTTTTTTTTAATCACAATTGCTCAAATTATTTTAAATATTTTTGCTATAACAAAAATGCAACTTCAACAATTTCTTAAAATACATTTTGGCCAAATACTATGCATAAATTAGGCAGTTAAAGGCCTTATTTATAAATTCTCTCAAAATTATACTAACAAACAAACAGTGGAGACTAATTTGACTAATATTCCCCCTTCATTTGATAGAAATTAGCCCTAAAATTTGAGGTTAGTTCAGGGGTTCGGGATCTGTGAACAACATTTAATTACTTCAGGAATTACTATATTATAATAATTAAAAAAATTAGCAGCCTTTTAGGAAAAACCTAGTAATTTATTATCTATATTATGCTGCAAAACTTTATCTTTGAGCCACTCAACGCCCCCGCCTCTTTAACCTTTATTTGCCTGTTACCAGTCTTTCTCTCCAAACGCTCCATAACCAAACTATGAATAATGCATTGATTTACCATGAGAGTAGCAGACACCATGTTCCTGACTAAACGGGCCTGTCACAACCCTGACGTTATCAAAAGACTTGGAGCTACAGGCATGAATTATTAAAAATCTATTGCCCTCAAAGGTTTACTAATAATAATAATAATCATAATAGCCTAATAATAATAATACTAATAATACTAATACTACTACTACTACTACTACTACTACTACTACTACTAATAATAATAATAATAATNTACTACTACTACTACTACTACTACTACTACTACTACTAATAATAATAATAATAATAATAATAATTTGACGATAAAAGCCAATTGAGAATGTAAAAACACTTTCAACCCAAAAGAAACTTCAGTTAATTTATTATAGGAACGAAAAACATTTTGCTTAGTGGATTCACGTTTCACATATGGAAAAAAGTAAAACAATTTCTGGGATATTCTTTTTTTTTCTTAGAAACCCGTGCCTCAGGTAAATTCACTTTCACTGTTATAAAAACATCAAAATTACATACAGAAAGCACATGATTTTAATACACGGAAATAAAGTAAATACAAAATAAACAAATTCCCCACAAGGTATTCATAAAGCCACTAAATAATAAAAATAATGCATGTTTTGTGTATAAACATATTTTACAGGTGCCCGTACCGGTTCGTATATACAGTCTTTATGTTGTTGGCTTGTGTTAGTTTGTTTTAAAGATGGAGTAGGACCTAGTGGTCTCCTTTTAGAGGGACAAGTTACCACCTTGCAGATATGGACACTAGATCGGGTTATTCTGACAAAACACTTGAAGTTCATCATACACATATATTATAATCTCACATTTCTGGTATTTCACCTAATTTCACCTGTACCAAAGGAGGTCCAAACAAGGTAAATAGGTCAAACATTCAAGTGAGAGATGCCCTTCCTACCGGGGAGGTGGGGTAGAGAGTAGGAGAGAGGGAGGGAGACAGAGAAATGGCTGACATCACGTCATCCGTGAATACAGAAACTCATGCAAACCCCGCTGAGGCATTTTCAGTTTGGACAAGAAACAGAAGAGGGAGGAATACTTGGAATAATGTCCTTTTGTCTCTATTTGTCAAAGAATTCCCGCTCTGTCCTTTTACAGAGAAAATGTTGTTTTGAAATATAACGAGGCCAGCCTCTATATAGGTTCAAAATGAAATAATAAATGAAATAATAATATATTAAAACACAAAACCAAACTGCAGAATGGTTCGCCTTGTTTGACAAAGTATCGACCGTCCCAGCTGCATCTTCCTCCTCCCAGAGCGTCCAGCAGTCCTTAGCCACGCGGGCTGGCAGAGCGCGCTGCGGGGGGGTTGAACCTTTGTAGCCTTGCTAACCATCCAGTTCATCACTTTTATGTGTCCAAAAAATCACACCGTGTAGGCTGTCAAATCACTGTCTTTTTCTATTTTTTTCATTTTCTCATAAATAGCCTATATTTTATAGTTATACACATCCTTCATTAAAAAAAAAAGAAAACATAAATATCGCCCTTGGACATTTTTCTCATTTTGCCCGTTGATTTTTTTTGACATTGTGAGCGTGTTTGCTCTGTTCGATGCTGTCTCTCGGTGGATCTGGCGGTGACGTGCTCGGTTGTTTGTACACCCCTCGCGTCCTCTTGTCATCCTCGGTCACAGCCCCAGCGCGGCCGCATGCTTTTTGGCCTTCAATCTCAGGTCTGCGATGCTGGAGTTCTTGCTGGTGTTCTTGGCGGCGGCGGCGGCGGCCACTACAGAGGCGGCGGAGGCAGACTCAGCCGCGAGCGTCGCCAGAGGCAACCCGAACGGTGGCGCGGGGAACATCATGTAGGGCGCGTGCGCTGCCAGGTGAGAGTGCAGGTGGTGTTGCGCGTGAGCCACGGCGCTGTCCAGCTGCAGCTGTGCCTGCACCTGAAAGGAGAAGGGCGGCACGTTGCAATGACTATCCTACGGGACAGGACGCACGGATGGGGAGAGAGGGGGAGAACACGCGTTAACTTAGTTTCTGAAGGTTGTCTGCAGCTCATAGTGACACCGCTGTGGGTGTGATTCTATTCATTATTCTCTTTAGAGTAGAATGCCTAGTGGTTAAAGGGGTCATCCTTTATCCAGATGTCAGGGTTCAAACCCCAGTGCCAACAAATAGCTTTTCCACTGAAGTGTCTTTGAGCAAAACCACTGGATGCAACACACCTCTAGACAGGCTGTAGGCTACTGCAACGGACAATCTTGTGGATTAAAAATTTGCATTTGGTCATCACCATAAACTATGTAACATGACGTGTAATTTCACTACACTGAAATGTTCATGGCCTTTTGGATTGTGAGGCCTTTGCTTATATCAGCCAGACTAGGCCAGTGGTCTCAACATGGGTATTTCACTTCACCAAAATATAATGCACTACGGTGCTACATGACTATATGACTAACTGTTTAAAAAATAAATAAATAAATCACCACATACAACAAGTCTACCCTCTAACATGAGTTGTATATTGTACACAAAATATGATCTAACTCAGTCTCTACTGCATAATTTTTGCTTGAAGATCATATACTGTATATGAAAAGAGTTCAGGAACAGCTCCACTATTCATCCATGCAACAACAGAGGGAATTTTCCACTTAGATTCTACAGGCCACACAATGTTTACTTCAGTGTAATAATAAAAGTTTAGTCC
>VXCM01002840.1:68942-93320 GCA_014773175.1 Lucifuga dentata | reverse complement strand
AGCATTTGCGGTGTTTTATAATCAAATTGGAGATATATGAATATCTACGGAAAGCTTAGATTCTCCCGAACAAAATGAGCCCTAACATGTCATTTTATGACAATGCAATCCTGAGATAAGTGCAACTAAAGTACAAAATTTTTTCTTTTTTAATTTTTTTTTATTTTTTATTTTTTTTGAAGAAGTCATTTGAGGGCCTGATAGATAGGATCCGCAGGCCGCATTTGGCCCATGGGCCACCAGTTGGGGATCCCTGGTCTAGAACATGTCTGTGTGGAGATGCTAAACATGTACAAACATTCTAGAATGTGTAATGTATGAAATCATTGTCCAATAGTCCACTATTTTCAGTCTTCACCATTTTTTTGTGCTGTTTATAATTCAGTTGAGTCTATCTAAAGTCTAAAGTGAAAATTTGGGCTGTTGCAGATTAATATTAATCATCAAGAGATAATCATAATAAGATTATTGGTCGTCAATCCAAAATGGTGGTCCTAAATCACAATATGAGACACATCCACCAACGGCTGATTTAGCGCCCAGCAAAATCCTGTCGGAAATTTAGGGCTAAAATCTCAGTTTTACTACTGCTATGAACCATGTTTATGAAACCAACCAATAGGAAAATGTCATGAAATGACACAAAATACAGGGGTAAATTTTTAGTAACACAGGCTTCATGAGGATGTTGCTGAAGTTCATTGTAATAATCATGACAACTTCCTCCACAGCAGCTATTCCAAAGTTTTTTCCTTTGCTTCATTTTTAAAATGTGTGAGCGGTATAGATGGATGGCAAGCTGATAATGAGTTTCTGCCTGCATAGTTTTTCCTGCTTGTTGCAGCATTACCATTCGCCAGCATTCATTGCATAATCTGACACGCATCAAACTTAATATTGTGCAATCTGACACAGATACATGCAAAGTGACGTAGATTGCTGTTATTGCACAGTTTGCAAGAGGGATTTTACCTGTTTTCTGGAGTCAAATTATCCGCAGATATTAAATTACCTCAAAATGCAACATAAAAAGTGGCAGATAATTATTATCCACTATGTAGACAGCAGAAATGAGTTGAGTCCTATACAAAAATGTCTTTATTTTTGCTATCTGACAGGCTATACTCTCCTACACTGCCTGTATAGTGCTTAATGAATAACAAATGAGGTAATGATTTTGTATTCACATGTAATACAATAGAGACATGGCAAACATTTAACAATACAACATATACAAGCAGCTTGATTCAAGACTGTTTGTGCTGTATGGTTTTAGAACTATACTGTAGGAAGTATGACTTAGAAAAGTACTAAATATTTAAAAAAAAAAAAAGAAACCTAAAAACTCAAGTGTTCCATTATTTCCTAAACTGTCAAAGATTTAACTTTTGAGAGACTTACATTCTAAACAGACAAAACACCACTGTTATTATCAAGATGACTGTAAACAAAACAGAATGTTCTTGAACATTCCATATGAAAATTCTTAACACATTTACTCACTTAGCATTCCAGATGTGTTTCGCAACAAGAAGCTACACAGCTGTTTCACTGAGCATCTTTTGGCAACGCTGCAGCAGAGGGAACATTGATGGTTCAGAATAGTGAGCAATTTCTCTGTAGCGCTCCCTCTGTGGTTGTGCAATGGGCTGAACCTGCCATATGGATTCACGATGCGCATAATGTCACCATCTTTTTTTCCTCTGCTTGTTCAAACACACTGTAAAGCAACTTATAGAAAAGAGACCAAAAAACACGATTTTGGTAGTCAAAATCATTCCTGAACCTGCAATGATGCAGAATGTGGAGGTAATGAGGTACATGGATGGATGCTTTAAACAACAATTAATTTTGTTCATTCTCTGTAATTCTAAAATATAGTGACCTAGTTTTGAATTGCAGAATGAAAGCTTACAAATAAATGCCACTAATGCTATATACTGTAATTATTTAGTCATTTTGCTTCCATTGTTCACTTTCCATTATTAAATTTGCCTCAAATGCAGTATGGATTCAAGAAAACCTTCAGGCTGGATTTCCTTCCATCAACAGTAACATTAGACTTGACTTGACAAGAATTAGTGCTAGATAATGCTACCATTAATCTCATGATATGAGTCGCAATTATCCATAAGCAAAATAACAAACAAATCCTACCTTGATAAAGCTTTAAAATATTTCCAGGTGACAAAATTATGACTTTATAAAGTTACAATGGAAATATCAGTCTGGGAAGAATTAAGCAGAGAACTAAGCAGTATAATAAATAAAATAAAATAACATTAAAATAAAAAAAATAACATAAAAAACATAAAACAAAATAAAATAGTGGAAAATATTAAATGGTGAGACATAATTTTCTAATAATTCCATAAGATAATCTTGCTACAGGATAAAAAGCTGTTTGTTGGCTTTTCTCCTCTCTCTCTCTCTCTCTCTCTCTCTCTCTCTCTCTCTCACACACACACACACTCACACACACACACACACACACACAAACACCACATATAATATTCCATTGCTATTGGCCTCGTTTCTGCTTTATTATCTCCCTGATGTGGTTATATAGCGCTATTTAGAGACGGACAAACGGAGTGATGGGAATGGATGTCGAGTAGAAGAAATAAAAGGAAATTCTGGAAGGATGCATTTGAACTGAGATGTAATAAGTAATTGAAGAGTGATACAGCAATTGAGAATGACAGAGATAGGAATGAAGCAAAAGAATGTGTGTGTGTGTGTGTGTGTGTATGTGTGTGTGTGTGTGCTTGTGTAGGTGGGTGTCTGTCTGTGTGTACCATGGGATATACTGAAAGCAGACGCACCACATCCTGTGCCAGCATCGCCACACTATCCTCATAAAGAAGTGACAGATCTCTCTCTCTCTCTCTCTCTCTCTTTCTCTTTCTCTCATTCTTTCTTTCTCCCACACATCTACACACACATGCATGAACACTCTGTTGTCCCTGAATACGTATCCGTCAGCTTTTGAACAGCCTGTCAGACAAGCCACAGGTAAAATAATGTTGTTTTGCCTACTGGGAAAAAGCTTTGAAAAGTGTTACATTATTAATATTTGGCTGTAAGGTGTTATTCTCTCCCATTTTCTATCATTGTCAACTATCACTTCTGACACTCAGCATGTAACGTGGTATATATCATGTATACTGTATGTACAACATATAGCTTGTATGTCAAAAACATTGAATCTCTCTTTATACCTGGCATCCTCATGCATTTTGGATATGATTGATACCACTGACATAAAATTATTGAAAAGCGAGATTATCAGACCACAAGTCTAGTGTACTTTGACAAACTGAGACATAAGAAAAACAAAGTGTACATGTACATGCAAGGCAGATTTCTGCATAAGCATCTGCATGCAAACTGCTTCTGTGCTACAATAAACAGTACATACATATCTGCAGCTTAAATAATGCCTGTTTGATGGTTAAGATGACATGTGGTACTGTATAAAAAAAATTTGCGGGAAGCGTGGGGGGGAAAGATGTTAGGATGTCAATATGTAATTGCATTTGCTGAGTAAAGTGCAATCCAATTTCATATTTCATAGTGGCTAATGGAGACAGCTTTTTAATGCCAGGTGAAAATGAAAGAAGGACAAATCCTGACAGGATAGAAACTGGAATAATCTTGTTGGATAATGAATTGTTATACATGACGTACTGGATAATGTGGTACGTCTACTCATACACACAAATAATGCACCCGCAAATACAGTATACCATCTGTCTTGCTAGCAGGCTGACGTACAGTTTTTAGCTCCGCCATCTCTCCTCACATTCTCCTCTCCTCCCTTCTTCTTTTCCACCAGTTACCATAGCAACTTCCACGTCGTCCGATTCCAGGATACACTCAGGGAGCCTTCCTCCTGCTTCCACCTAGCAACATTCCTCTACTGACATCCCTGTGTTTCTTTCTGCTGCGTGTCTGTGTGGGTGCATGTCTGTATGTGACACCTTTCCCTCCACATCACAGTTTAATCCAAGCACAAACTCTAAATTCTCCCAAAAAGTAGAAGACAAGTAGCACTCCAGACAGCTGGGCTCTCTCCTGGTTGGCGCAAAGCAGAGGAGCGTGTACGACAACTACAGCGTTTTCCTCCCTGTCACACAAGACGAGAGCGCCACGCCACAGAGAAACACTGTCGTGGAGGATATAGTTCAACGTCGCTTCCTGATGAAGTGAAATATGTGGTTGTTTGGATGTATGTGTGTTTGTGTGGAAGAGTGTGTGTGGTGTGGAATGGCTGCAGAGGGTCGTTCTTTGTTTCCTGGTCTGGTTTTGCAGTCAGGTGTCAATGTCAAAGTATCATGTCGGTCAGTAAGTCAGTCGTAGTGTACATGGCAGTGTATCTGATGCACTGACTCACACGCCTGTCTCTGGATGTGTCAAACTGTGTATGTATGTGGGAAAGAGACAGAGCGAGCATGTGTGTCTAGACCATTGTCAAACCATTCTCAGCCATCCATGTAGCCAGGTGCTTGGTGACGCATGATAACTAAGGTTAGCATGGCAGCGGTGACAGTAGGAAAGGGTCAGTCAGTAATTAGTGACAGGTAGGAAAACAGGTTTGTGAGAGTGGTACAGCTGTCAGTTGGAGTGAATTACATTAGTAGGTGTGTGGTTAAAGAGGAGTGTGTGGGTGGGTTGATGTGGCTATAACTAGAAGAAAATGATATTATGTGATAATGAGATTAAAACGGGACATTTGTGTTCATAGCTGTCATATATTTTAGGAAAACTTTCTGTACGTGTGTGTTTCAAGAGTGACTGCTTTCCAGAAACTGTCTATCCATATCTTTCTCTCAATTTCTCAATCTATGCATCTCTCCCTCTCTCTGTGTGTGTGTGTGTGTGTGTGTGTGCGCATATGCATGTATGTGTGTGGGGCCCTAATTACCGCACTGAGCAAGGGCGACAGTTGGGCCCCCAGGGTGCTGCAGGGCATTTCCTGTAACTGTGGTGACTATATGAGGGTGGCAGCACACATATACACAGGCACAAAAATACACACACGCATGCATGCATGCACGCACGCACACACAAAGTAGGACATTTCTAGATATGACCTCATTCAGTGGGAAAGAGCATAGTTAATGGAGGGGAAGAGAAGGAGAATGAAAGGCTGGAAACAGTTGGAATCAGAGATATAATAAGATATCTTAGTTAATATTCTGATGAGTCCACCTCTGCAATATATCACACACACACACACACACAAACACAGAGTAGTCAGAGTCTCAAAAATGGATGATTGAATGAGATTTACAGCATTAATTTATCTAACTATGTCATTCTAACTATATCTAACTATGTCATTCTCGTTATCGCTCCTTGACCTTCTCTCTCTTTTCTTGTCCTTCTTCTTGTCTCTTCTTGTGTTCACAGAGATGGATTCCACTGAAATGGAAAGGACAGATGCAGCATACGCTTGAAAAAGTGCTAGACTCTGGCAGAATTCACTCGTTATGCAGCCTAGATTGTAGATTATGATTAAAGTGGTTTTGTATAATTTAGAGTGTCAAAGGAAGAGAACTTCAGAGATTTCTTTACAGTCTGCCACGTGAAAAGTCCAAACGTGCGTGTGCACACTTGTGTGCACACTTTCACACATATATACAAGCATATACACATCGCACACTATCCCAATGCTTTGAAGCCTGAGACTCAGTTCTAAAGACAGTCTCTCTCTCTCTCTCTCTCTCTAAGTGTGTGTGTGAGCCAATGCGTGACCATACATGCACAAATTCAAATGCATGCATGTATATTCATTGGTGTGTGGTGCATAGTTGTGTGTGTGTGTATGTGTGTGTGTGTGTTCACAGAGATTGAGCACCTGTGTCCCCTGGGGGCCACTAAAGGCTGGGGCTTAGTCCAGGCCAGGGATGTCCCTCCAGCCTTCAGTCCTGGAACATTTGGTCCAGACTGAGCCAATTGCTGCACCCTAAGCCTCACTCCCACCTTTCCCGTAAACCGTGAAGAGAAAAAAGTGAACAGAAACGCAGGAAAGGATGATGAAAACTAAACCAGATGGCTGGAGCGAAAGGAAAAGTGACAGCGATGGCGAGAAGCAGGAAGAAGGGGTGAGAAGCAATTTGTGAAACGAGAGGAGGGCAGGAAAGGCTGGGAATAGAGTGATAAAAATGGAGAGATTGAGTCAGAGTGACAGATATGAGAATATTAAATGAAGCATGTTGTTATTTATTGCTTCCAAAAGCAAGAGTGGGAAGGGGAACGGAAGGGAAGGGGGAACAACTCCCAATTCTTGTCTTACTTGTCAAAGTGGTTTCCCTTTGTGTTTAGGGACTTCTTGGAGAAAGATGGGGAGGGAGCAATAGAGAGTGAGAGAAAAAGAGAAGGGCGAACAAGGTGATCTGGTGGAGAGCAGGTATGGAGGTGTCAGGGGAAAGTCTATTTGAAGTCTAGATGTAATTTACTAACATGGAACCTGTGTGGAGATAGAAAACAGTGTTTGTGTGCCTGTGTGGACTGTCCAGACATTCTTAACAGTATCCATACTTATTTCTGAGTGTGTGTGTTGTGATTGTCCTCTCTGAGTGTGTGAAAGGTATTTGGTCCATGGAGCACTCAAGTACCAGTAAGGGATGAGTGCGTTGTGAAGCACCTCCCTAAAGGCCTTCAAATCACTTTTATGTTGAAAGATCGCTATAACTTGCAGGCATTCTATCGTTTTGGCTGGCAGTTGTCTCATTGTGTGAAATTGAACAATCCCAACCTTCAAATACTGTTGTCCTGATGTAACTGATGGATCTCTCCCTTCTGACATTTTACTGCTCACTGTACAGTTAACCACACCTAAGCTGTAGCTTAAAAATAATACGAACTTGATCACAATTTGCGGAAAACATATACAATATTCAGAGGAGGAGGAATATATTAAGAATATATAAGAAAAATAAGTACGTACATTCATTTTTTTTACACATTTTTAGTGCATATTTGAACAGTGTCAAAATGGATTATAACCGAATGAGTTTGCATGTGTAGAACATGTCACTGATTGGAGCTACAGAAAATTAAACACACACACACACACACACACACACACACACACACACACACACNACACACGCACGCACGCACACACGCACGCACGCACACGCACACACACACACACAAGATAGTGCAGGTAAGGCTTGACCACAATCCGGTTGAGGTGAACAACTCAACTTTGGTGAGTGTAGCGGCTAAACCAACTGCTGATGACGTTTTTCACAGCCATTTTGAAAAAAGACATTTTCAAAGACAAAATGTTTTTGTTGTTGGGATGTTATATCTTGGGTTGAGTTTTTTAAAATATTAAGCCGTCTTTTTCCGCAGTTTGGACTGGCATCATTTCTTAAACAAGATGAAAAAGTCACTACTTCGCTAATTTCACTGTTTTCCATTTTCTTTTTCTGTCACAGAAAACTAGCTAGCTAGCGCTCCAGCTACGCTTGGCTCACTTGCCTGCTTGTTTTGCATGGCAGAACGGCTGCCTGAATCTCCTCCTCGTGCGACTCGTGACTTTCTTGGTGTTCACCCGGGTGTTTCTGATTCAGGTGGTGAAACAAATTTGTTGCGTTTCTAACATTGGCTGTTAGCCAGTTAGCCTCGTAGCCAAACCATTTCCAAACAACAGAAGCCGCTCCCTTTTTAATGAACGATTTGTCAGGGCACCGACCTGCTACTTTCTGGCATGCTCATTTAGCTTCTTCTTCTTGCACAATAGGAAAATGTGTCAACACCTCATCACACAGCAATATTGTCAATATCAGAATTTTTATCATGTAAAAAAATATTCCAGTGTTAACATGAACAATATGATGTGGCATAGCCCTACTTCTCCACTAGATTTCAGAGAGAAATGTCCCCCACATTTATGTGACAGATGTAACTTAAGACATTCATAACATAAGCTCATAAAATATTGCTGGTGTCTTGTAAAAACCTTGCATCTCAGATTTCTTTTAGCCTGAAGACATAATACATTTTGACATTATCTCAACAGGGAACGAGGTTCGTAACTTTACTCAACATGTAGAGCAGATGCTTCAAATAATCTGAAAGCCCCCACTTTAGTTTTTGTCTCCATTTTTGGTTTAACAAGCTTGTACTGCATGTCCAATTGTGGGAAATTTTAAAATTTAATTACAATACTTGTTACTATTTGATTATAATTAAAAACCATTAATCAAAACTGGTGATGCAAGGTTTTCCAACCTTATTGGGTAAAAATCTTGTACAGACAATTTGTGGGGATTTTTGCAATTTAACACTGACAGGAAAAAGAAAGAAGTACTTGTCTACATTTGCTTAAGCCTTGCAATGTACTTCTATTGTGGTATTGTGGTGTTTATTCCACATGTAATACCCTGCATTAAACAAAGTACTGTATGTACAATTGTACACTACAAATATTTAAAGTAAGAGTCACAAAAAAATAACCTACAGCAGAACAAAAAATACAAAATCCTCAGTAGCCTTTTTGATGTAGAGACTCCTCACTACAAAAACTGATAAAACTGAGTGAGTTGTTGAACTGAGGCCAGTATATCACTAAAACAGATTAAGCGTAACTTTCATGGCCACGGCTTCATTTCCCCTTCAACCCAGTGTATCCCTATGGGGAGATAATCTGGGAAATGCAGCGATATCAGGTCCTCTCTAGGTTGCTTGAGAAGCCTTGTGAGACCCTCTGGAGATATGAGGCTTTGATATCAAGACCAATTATGTGGTATGGACGCACACACAAACATGCACACATTCACACACAGACATAAAGACATGTACACGCACATGCAAGCAAACACACACACATACACTCACACCGTGGCCTTGGAGAGTGCTAGAGAGCAGAACAAAGCGAGAATGTGATACTGAGGAAACACTGGGCAGGCGGAACATACTCTGATTTTATCAGCCAGTTCAGCTCGGCTTGAAAAGCAGAGACGATACAGATATAAAGAGAATGAGAGAGAGGAAACAGACAGGCTTAAACAGACTGAATGAGAGGGACGTGTGAATGTGGACACACACAGACAAGGCATGTGTGCAGACGTTCAACATATAATATTAACAAGAGCACAAACACGTGGACAAAAGTGCGGATGAATATGCGCACACAAGAACTACTGCATTCATTTATGTGTAACACTGTTGCTTCTTAAACATGGACATTCTCTTTATGCATGTGCATATTTGAGTTTTGTGTGTCTGTGCACATATGCCTCTAGAGACACACACAAAGGCACAGTCACATGCAACAATGACACACATATACACGCTCACACACTTTGAAATATATGTGATAAACACTTGTTTCTGGGCTGAGTCACCTCCACAGAGGATTCCTCAAGATGAAGTTTGGCCTCTAGCTCTGCTAATTGGAATTTAAAGTCTAGTGTAGCCCCTCGGCAGTGTATTCAGTGTGTGCGTATGTGTGCGTGTGTGTGTGCGTGCGCGCGTGTATAAATTATGGATGGCAAGGGCTGTATGAGAGTGGCCACACAAGCTGCAGCTGCCAGAGCAAATGGAGAGAACGAGCCAGGCCAAAGCAATCACAACCAGAACACCACAGCATGACACAGACAGAGGAGACGGGGAGAGGCAGATGACAAAGACTGAGGAAGAGAAAAGCAGAGATGGAGGAAAGCCACGGGAGAACAGGAAAAAATATTTAAATTAACAAATGTGATCAGAGATTCTAATTATGACATTAATGAATACTTATATCCAGACATTCTCATTACTCAGAGCATTGCTTTCCATCATTGCTATTTTTATTCTGCAGTTTTCTAGTTAGTTCTCATCAATATACTTGCCAATACAAACTTTAAAAGTTTGTATTGTACGGTTTAGGGTTCCCAGTGGTGTCATAGACAATCAGTTTTAACCAACCAAATATTAAAAGACACTAAGCTACTACCAGTAAAATCTACTGGTGACTCACTGAGTCCCTTAGCGGCATGTTAATTTCCTTGGTGAAAATATTCATTCATGACTCTCTTTCCAAAATAAGAAATGAAAGAATAATTTTTGTAAACAACAACTATCGCAAAATGTATTAAAATTAATAAAACCTAAACAATAATGATAGCTAGATGGATGAATGGACAAAGTAACTATTTATTTCAATCCTGTTTTATACAGAAAGCACGCATTCGCTGCAAATTTGTGGAACCATAAAGAAGTCCTCCCCTCTCCAAACTGGTCTGTGTTCTGCATCCATAATTCAGTAGATTTTTATATACAGTAGAAAGTTTTTTCGTAGGTCTTTCTGAAAGATTAACTGTCTTGCCGGTGTTTTCCATCCATGTTCTAAGCTTAATGAGTGTCTGCTACAGTGCATGACAGTGACATGACACTGATTTATCCAGATAATTCAGTACACCTGCTTCTTGGAACAGACAGCTGGCTTAACATTCGATGCCAGTTTTGGTTCTACAGACAAATTTCTGTCCGTGCTGAAAAAGTGTTAAGGTTCAGTACACAACTGTAACACTGTTCTTTCCAGTGGGACTCACATTTTAAAGCCTTTACTGGCATCTTACAGCTATCAAACACAATATAGAGAGTGGGTTGTAATCCTGCTTCAGCGATAAAATGCTGATATACTGCAGAGCGCCCTCCTTGGCTGCAATTACTGCTGTCCTGACAATGCTGTCAGGAGAGGTGCCGATCGCTCTGGCCAGCAGTAGGGGAAGCAGTACATGAGTAAATTCCATTGTCTGATTTGTTTCAGGAGGTATGACTGACCTCGGACACCGGAACTCAGAGCAACAGAGCAGAGCCAGGTGGTTTCTTCAAGTTTTCCACCAGGATTCTCCCTGGTTCCATTAGAGTTAACTTGACAGATATGTTGCTCTTTATTTCTATTTTGCTGTTGCTTGCTGTCAACTGAAATGAGGGTAACATCTGAATAATGCAGGACTTGATATCAGCTTTACTAGGATAAATAGTGCAGCAATAGTTGATGCACACATAGGAGCTGTGGGACTGTGAGGCATCTGTTGTTGGTATATTTCCTCCTGTACAAATAAGTAGAGCAGTTCTAAGTGTTCCTGTTTTTTTTTTTGTTTTTTTGTTTTTTTTTTTTGCTGAGGCTCTGTCTTAGTGCCATGAGTCAGGCTTGCATATTTAGTAGCAAATCTCAAGGACAAATATAATTAACACACAGAAAGAAACACTATTTTCACGTTTTTTCACTAACATCATGTCACTTTTTCTAAAGCCTTTATACCGCAATATCGAAATTTTGGGTAAACATTAAAATTGTACAATCCAAATCAGTTTCTCACATACACACCTGAGTGACATGATCTTGTATGCATCAGGCAAGTAGCATCGCGTGTTCTCCATCTGGGCAGGGTCCGAGTCGCAGATCTTGTCGTCAGTGCGGCCGTAGTTGGCGCTCTCGATCATGATGACATCGGTGCCTGGGCAGCGCAGCTCGATGGGGTAGGACTCGCAGGACAGCTCCCTGCGTACCACTGCCATGGGGATGGGAGCACGGCTGTAGGCTGGACAGATGAAGGAAACACACACAGACATACACACACACACATACACACACACGTTAGTATAATGTTTCTTTGGTGACAGGCTACCTACTGATATTCAGGAATATTGGTCATGTTGTGATGCTGTTTCTAAAAATGTGTGCACTTGAGATCTTAATTGTACAAGCACAGTTTGTGTTCAGACAAAACTGAATTTGTTCCCTTGTCATGCAGGCTAATTATCTCCGCTACTCGAAAACAGGAGCATCACAGAAAAATTTTCATAAGGGCATATCCATTGTCGTGGGTGAACCAACTTGAAGACGCTGGTAATTACCATTGCAGTTTTTAGACATCACATTAGATAGAGGCTAATTGCTTGGCAATATCTATACATGTTTAGTGCATATAGATATTGCCATTACAATGCTATGCATAATTTTCTGGAGCTGCAAATATAATTCATAGGTTAACTATTGCTGTATTGAAATGGGACAATCTCACAGAAGTTACTCATCTGATCCAAAAGTTTTAACTACTTATTTTCTTTGCTCAACACCAGTCACATCTTATTTGCAAATTTATTTTGACAAGCTTAAGCATTACACTCACTGTTGAATATATTTTGCTGCACATGCAATCAGGATTTTCAACCAAATAAGCCCCAGGAACTAGAAGCCAGGAACGAGCTAAGAAACGAATAGCTCCTTCCAGTTCATTCATTTTTACATTCCCACCTCTTTTAAAAAAATCATGAAGATTAGACAAATTATACCAATAACAGTTTTTAAATTTTGAGACAACACAACAGTTATCATGTTATTCTTTGGAATATGATATCGTGCAGCTGGGATGGAATGAATGTCAAAAAAGAGACTTGCGGAGATAGAAAGGGAGATTGAAAATGCCAAAAATGGAAAGACATATGTCTCAAACATAGCGAGGATCTGCCAAATCTTTTTTTTTTTCTTTTATTCTTCTTGCTATCACTCATTTTCTCACTTGATGTCTCTTGGGATGGTGAAATTCTCATCTCTATCTCTACTCCTAATTGTGAGTCTAGTGACATGACAGCAGTCTTGATTCATGCTGTAAACGAGTTGTTGCAGACTGGAGGTTTGTTTGACCAGTCAGCGATGCTCGTTACCCCAAACTCCATGGCCACAGTTCCTGGAACATCAGAAAGCACTAACTCAGGAACAGGAAATTTTGGGGGACAGGACTTACAACCCAAGACTAAAACTTAGACCCTAGTTCCTGTGATTTTTTTTTAATAATCTTCATCGTTAAACCTATGTGGCCAATTTCAAATTTCTGAGGTTTAAATGCATGGAATTCCCTTCTAGTCAAAAGACTTGAAAATGTGCCTTTGAGCTAGTACTTGCAGGTATCCTGTGAGCTGGATTACTGAGAATCTTCAAGAGAAATGAGATTTGGACTGAGAGGTGAGGGGGAAAGAAAATGGCAGCAGCATTAGTGCTGAAAATGAGAACTTGACAGGCCCAGCATTTAATGGGATTGTGTGGAGCACATCCTGAACAATCATAATTTATTTTCTGGAAATAATGCACAATCCACTACCTAAGAAGACATAAGAAGCTGTTTAAACAGATTCGGTAATCTCCTCCATATCAGGAGAGCAGGTAAACACTTGTATCTGGATCATGGTAGAAAGAAGGTGTTAGAGGAAGAACAAAGGAGTGATCCACGTTTTTTCTTTGATTAATTTTTTGAGGGGGCGGTACTCTGAATATATAATGCACGCAAACAGGAATTCCAAAGAGGCTAATCCGTCTGTATTTATATTTGTGGAAAGACTTAGTGATGCGATTGGGTTGTCATAGTATTTGTTTCTAGTTTGATGCTAATTGTGCCATAGTAGCACAGCAGCCCTATGTAAAGGCCTTGCCAATCTCTAGCTTAACAGGCAACATATCTGCTGCAAACAAAACTTTATGTCTTAAAGGAGCAAACTGGTGACTTTGTATGTTTGAGCCCAATATATACAACTCGCATACACATTACGTTACTGACATGCATTTTCCAAAACATAAAAACATATTTTAGTTTTCGTGTTATTTTACCAAATCCCCTAATCTTTCAAATTCAAATAATCAGATGATACACCCACCTTAAAGATCTAATGTTTCATCTGCTAACACTTATGCACAGTTGTAAAAAGCACCACCATTTTAATTCGTCTCCTAAAAGCCCTGGTGGAGATATACATTTTCTTTTATTTAGCTTTGTGTTGAATCAGTTAAATTAAGTATCTTCGACAAAAAATTTAATAGACATTGTCTTCACTGTGAAGGACTGCTTATCTCAAGCACATTTCTACAAGTTGATTTTTATAGCGTACTGGAATGAACTGAAACCAATGGCAGTCTGGAAGATAGGATTTTTTTTTTTTTTTCTGTATCTTAAATAACTGTATTATAGAACAATCTGGATTTATAATTATAACTAGGCAATAACATTGTTGATGGTTATATTGTGAAAATCAATATTCCCAGGGATTGTGGTTATTGTGGCATCTCTTATATGTTATGGCAATCATCTCTAGACTATTGATAGATTATTGATAGATTGTTGAGATTGTTTTTTGGTGAATTTGTATTGTCATTACAATATTACATACTCCTATTTATAATGCCACCCCCCCCTCCCCACAACAAGAGACCAGAGATAAACATTAGCTTTTAGCTACAACTGGTGCAATATATATGTTCTCTTTGTCAAATAAAGCAATAAAATAAAATAGACAGATGTTTGTGTCATCTACGGGGACAGTTAGACTTTTTAGACTGTGATTTGTTATTGTTCTATGTCACTTTTGTTTATATTGAACAATATACACACAGGGACACCTCCATCCCCCAAGCAAACAGCTGAAAAAGCACATATAAACAAACAGCACTGGACGTGTACTTCAAGCACAAACCTATAACATCCCTGAAAAGGGAGACAAAGCGCCACCTTCCTTACTCTTCCTGTCGGGTAACCATAGCAACCCTGTCCTTCCTCCCTTATCCATTTGCTTCTCTCATTGGCTGGAGGAGAGTCATGGTCACACGAATGCAGCAAAGAATCTGAATGAGCTCAATGACACGCTGCCCAGACTCTACTTAATACTGCCCTTCACCACACCGCACACAAGTATGCACGTATACACACACACACATACACACAAATACTTACATGTAATGGCATATAGNCGCACACAAGTATGCACGTATACACACACACACATACACACAAATACTTACATGTAATGGCATATAGAGGCAGCAATCCATAGCTAATATCTGTGTGATGCTGCTACGTTAAGGCACTACATCGATAATGGCAGGTCAGCGATAACACTGACATATAACTGGCATTTACTAAAAATGTTCTCTCTAATGAATGCACAGACACATACACATACACACACTCATACATACACATATCACCACAGGCTATGGCTGGACTGCATAGACACATACATAAAGAATGTGTCTGCGGGCTGCATGTTTGTGTCAGTGGGGTGTGCTTGGGGCAGTGGGTCATTACTGTGTTAATATAAGTGATAATGTGTTGTTTTTAATGGTTGCATCATGTCCGCCTCTGTGAGCATGAATGTAACTGTTGGTGAGGAGGTTAATTGAAGCGTGAGGGGATCAATACATTGTATTGTAAACCAGCTGTCCGGACTGGCTTTGGATCAGATGTCTTGTAGTGTTGCCTTACAGGGGCCTCACTGGGCACAAGGAGCGCTTCATGATAAAAAGACACACAAAATGCATACATATACACTAAGCAGGGAGAGGCTGACTCCTACCCACAGTGACACACACAATCCTGTCATTTCATTTAGTCATTAATAGCACACATACACACTCTCAGCGTCCTCACCGATAAAACTGCACAGTATTTAACCTGCCTCTGAGGACCCACTCAGCCATTTTTAGAAACAAGCATGTCAGAGTCACACCAACTCTTGCACAAACACACATGCAGACACACACATCAATATTTATTTTGTATTTGCACATGCAATAATGTATGAGTTGGCAAGTGCATGTTAATGTGTATGTCATTAGTTGTGTAAGTGGTGACAGAAAGTTGGCAGTCACAGACAGTACAGACAGCCTTATTCAGACACTCTCGTTGCCTCAGGGGGCTGAAACAAAAGGATATTGATTTTTACATTTGGGCCAAGAACAAGAGAGTGGCAAAAGAGGTAGACAGATGGAAAGAAGGACAAAGAGAGGGTGAGAGTGAAGAAGAGAGATTTAAATGGTGATCTCTCACTTGAACTGCTAAACTATTCGGTCAAGGCGAGTGTCCCAAATGTGGCTCTGCTGTAAAAAATTTCATAACACAAAAACTTCCAGTAATTTCTTTAAAATTACCAAATAATCTCACATATAAATTACCATACATATATATATATATACAAAACAAAAATCATATATTTATAATCTCATATAAATAATCTCACATATACCTTATATACTCGGCTATAAGCCGATCTCGAGTATAAACCCACCCCCTGATTTAGAAACCCGCATATAAGCCGACCCCCTGATGTTGTTCCATCAATTTGTTTAGCAAATTATCTGTTTTTCTGAGAATTGTCATAGAATTTCTGTGATTTTCTGAAAATAATCCATGTACTGGTACCGGTAAACATTTTTTTCAGCAGCTGATTACTGTAACTGACGGATCATATTTTAATGGCTACCACAAAATGTGCTGAATAAGATGTTTAGTCAGGAAATATCTCATTCTAAGGTATGATTTAAACTGTTTTCCATGGGTAGTGGTAATGGGTAGTATTTCCACCCTGGGAAATTTCGTTCTCTGGGATCTGATTTGAATTACAAGCCGACGCCCGATTTGCATTGTGAAATTTGGTTTAAAAAAAAAAAAAAAAAAAAACTCGGCCTATACTCAAGTATATATGGTAAATTCATCTTTTAGATGAATTTTAGATATGTAAGATATCAAAAAAAATGCAAAAAATAGTTTAGATTGGTATTTATTTACCAAAATAAATAAATACATAAATACCCAGATTTTTAAAAGGAACAGACCAGTTTTTATGTCCCATGTTTCCAATAGTTTTTGCATTTCTTTTGCAAGAGGACACTGCTGACTGTGGTTCTGTGGTTTCTAGTAAACTAGGTCGTCTAGTGGTGAGCAACAAATGGAGAAAAAAATGGAGAGAAAATGCAAATTAGCTGCTACCACTTCAAAGTTTCTCAAAGTATGTTAACAAAAAAAAGTTAAACTATCTTGTTTGTGTTGCAAAAGGTATTTTGTAAACCAGCTCTGACATTTTTCTCTTTTTACATCTGGCTTTCACTTCTCTTTTTTTTTAATTAAATTTACAAATGAAAATACAAAAAAAAAGCTGGAGTTCTATGGTCAGAGTGGATAAAAAAAATTTTAAAAAATAAAACACACACACAAAAAAAAACACATCACATTTTATTTAAAATCCTCATGCATTCATGCTCACATTTGTATGAATGTTGAGTCATGCCCAGTTCCATCATGAGCAACGAGGTCATTGAATTAAACCGTACTATACCAGTAACAAACCACTGAATTTTTTTCTGAGTTGTTTCTAATGTTCCTGCCCTTTTTTGTATGTTCTGCTTTTAATTGTTTTCACTTAACCTTGAAATAATGACAAGGCTGTGTGAAGTAGATGAAGTGTTTGCTACCATGTGTCCTCAAGCTAAACCATCTTTGTTTTAACTAATCCTTGCTAAGTATAAACAGCATGATTTGCATATGCTGACTTATTCTTTAGACAGTGACGCAAATACCTTTGACTGAAACTCATCATTGGTGTTAAAGCAGAGCCCTTGGTGAGTGTGCGGGTGTGTGTGTGTGTGTGTGTGTGTGTACATATTTGANTGTGTGTGTGTGTGTGTGTGTGTGTGTGTGTGTGTGTGTGTGTGTGTGTACATATTTGAGAGGAGGATACGTGTCCATGTGGGTACAGAGCACTTCAGTGTTTGAAGTATATCATCTCTGTGCATACATGTCAGCATGAATGGGAACAGCTGCAATATATATGCTTTAGTGCGTGTGTGTGTGTGTGTGTGTATGTGTGTGTGTGTGTGTGTGTGTGTGTGTGTGTGTGGATGTGTGTTTGTCTACATGTTCAGCAGTTTCTTTCCACAACAATGTGACTGACAGCAGCCATTAATAGGATTATGTGCAAGTGGGCCAGAGCTCCCTCTAGGAGCCTTCAAAGCTACCATCACAAGCGAGAAGAGGAAACATAGAGAAAACCCACTGAGGCTGCATCTGCACTGTGTGCGTGCGTGTCTGTGTGTACACAGCATCTGCACATGTGTGCTGTCTTAACATGCATGTGAGCGAGAAAAAGAAGTAAGAAGATGGAGGACATATGTAAATGAAAAAGTAACTGCTGCACAATTTCTTGATCTGCAGCTGCAGTACTTATGTGTTTGAAAAGAGAAGAAGATGATGACAGGATGTAGCTGCTTCACTTTTTTATATTTAAAGTGGATCTGATTTGAACATGTTGTACAGAAATGTATAGTAAATTATTATACGTTACAAGTGAGTGTGTTCGTTGGAAGTAGCAAAAGCTGAGAAATGCTCCATTACAGTAAAATTACATATAATTTAAAGTTCTTTTTGAGTTTAAGCAATGCAGTCAACTGACCTATCAAAGTAAAAAGTACTAATTTTGAAAAAGTATTAAAGTGTTGAATTATTCCATACAACACTAATGGATTGGAAAATTGCACATACTGACAGGATCAGCTGAACAAGAAAATTTATTAAATAAGGGAGACATAAGAAAAAAAGGAAAGAAACTCAGGCAGATGTAAGGAAATAAAACAAGGAAAGAAAAACAAAGAAATACTGAAAGGAGAATGAAAGTAGTAAAGGGATAAGAAAGGATAAAAGTAAGGGAGATATGAAAGAAGGAAAGATATAGATATATTTGTGACAAAAACAGTATTCTGTTATATTATGCTAACTAAAAAGTGAATCTGCAAACAATCTAGCAGCATACAGAAAAATGTAGCGTGGTAAAAAGGTAAAACATTTCCCTCTGGATCATAATGGAGCAAAACTACTACTTCTTAAGTACAGTACTTGGGAAAACGTGCATGTGTGTGTGTGTGCGTGCACACATTTGTTTGTTATGGAGTGTGCGTGGTCTAGTATCTTACCGATGGTGTTGAGAGCAAACAAGGTGGAGAGGAACAGCAGGCATCTGGTCCACATGACGTCTGAGGTTGTCCTGGAAGCTGATCTGGAGGGACTTCCTGTTGATCCCAGACGGTCTTGTGGTGAGCTTTTTCCCTCACAGCTCAGTGTTACTGACACCATACAGGCCTGCAAGTTCACACACACACACACACACACACACACACACACACACACATTTTGATCACTTGATTGCCGAATCCAAACAAATTGCCAGACCATTTTTGTGTTTTTTTTTTCCTTTTTGTGCAGTAGATGCTGCAACAAACACATGAAAACCTGTCGATACTCCCTCTGTCTCATAGTCTCTTTTTTCATCCCCCAAATCCTACAGTCATCTACAGACATTCATCTACAACTTGATCTACAAACTAAAAAAAATAAAAAATCCCAAGCACAAAATTATATGCAGTTTACCAAGTGTTTCAGAGAAAGATATGTACAGAAATGTTGCAGCCTTTTTGGAAAATGTATTTTTCCCCCTGATGGTATATGAGGCATGCAGATAGTTTCAGCTTCACCTAGGATTTCCCTCCTCTGACATCCCACAGAATGATCTCACCCTCCCTTTCCACCTTTCCAAACAGAGGTAACTCTTTCCTCCTTCCTGTTTGGAATTCCAGTCCCACAGGCGTCCAGGTCAGTTTGTGCAAGGTACTTATTTGTGGATTTTAACCTTAATAAATAAAGCAAATTAATGAATTCAGAGTTGTGGCGTGTATTTCTGAAAGCTAAGTAGACTGTGTAACTACTTGGTTTCATGGTTGTAAACAGTATTCCTGTGTAATTGTGGCTGGTACCGTATTAGCGGTTAGCATTAGCGGCAGCATTTGTGTGCGATGCATAGTCCAGCTTATTGAAACGTCTATTTACAGAAACAATGTCCCACTTTCTCAGATTTACAAAGCATAAACTACAGTAGTTCTCAATGAAAACTTGGATGTTAAGATCTCTAAATCTGATCAAAACAAAATATCTGGCTAGATAGCGCTAGATATTAACTGTAAAATGTGACAAGTTGATCTTATTTTTAAAAAATCTAGGAAACCGATTGCCTTGAAAAAGGTAAGTAAATATAACTATTAGTCTTAAGTNTTCTCAATGAAAACTTGGATGTTAAGATCTCTAAATCTGATCAAAACAAAATATCTGGCTAGATAGCACTAGATATTAACTGTAAAATGTGACAAGTTGATCTTATTTTAAAAAATCTAGGAAACCGATTGCCTTGAAAAAGGTAAGTAAATATAACTATTAGTCTTAAGTTATGTTTACTTTATGTCTACTTGAACTTAAGACTATATAGTTATATTTCCTTACCCTTTTCAAGGCATTCGGTTTCCTAGATTTTTTTTTAAGTAAGATCAACTTGTCACATTTTACAATGTAGCGGTTAAATATTCCTTCTTTGTTCCCTTACAAACTTCCCAGTGACAAATCAGCTTCCTGATGATCTAGCTATGAAGACAGAAATCTCTGTCTGTGGCACTAATATCTCTAGAACCCGACACTGTATGACATTGAAATTCGGTAGGTTCATTGCTCAGGCCCCAAGGACGTGAAGTGTCGCGTGTGAAGTTGTTTGGATGAGCGGTTCTCAAATTGAGCTGTGCCAGTAAAAAGTAGTCCGCACGGCAGGATACGCTGGCATACTTTATTATATGGTGTGCGCACACCATATAGTAAAATCCGGCCAGTCTGAACAGGCAAGTTTTCAATGGGCCCTGCACTAGTTACTAATTAACTGCTAAAACAATGAACTGCTCTTAAACTTATTAATTTTACCCAGTGAGACGATAAACTCCTTTACATTTACTTACTGCAGATTGTACTTTTTAACAAATGGCACTTTACTCAAGTCAGGACGGCTTCCTCTAGACACACAGCACCAATGACTAGACAGTAATCAATAACAACTTTAGCTGTCATACACAAACAATTTTAAATAGAGATAAATACACAGAGCAAGACATAATTAAGAAGCATAATAGTAAATTTAATCATCATTATGAAAAGTCATTAAATCAGCTGTACACTAATGCCCAACCACATTTCCAGAATATCAAGATTATGTAANTGAAAAGTCATTAAATCAGCTGTACACTAATGCCCAACCACATTTCCAGAATATCAAGATTATGTAATAAAATCCAGGAAAACTAAAATTAAAAGGAGAAAACCATGTTTGTTAATAATTAAAAACTTTATTTGTATAGCACTTTTCTAAGCATGGGTTTTGAAGTGAATTGCATTATGTCATTAAAAGCATTACCCTGTAATAATGCTTTAATATGGNTATGGGTTTTGAAGTGAATTGCATTATGTCATTAAAAGCATTACCCTGTAATAATGCTTTAATATGGTTCCAATTGTGGTCAAAATTATGTATTAATTAGTATCATTATGTAAAACTTGTGTCTAATTACAAATAGTTTTTTGTTTGAGAGATTAACAGTCTCTTACAGTCTGTAGAATTTGAAATCATCTGTTATTGTGCCATAATAGTTTCTAAGTGAATCAGTAACTCTTCTCAGTTTTTAATAGCTAAATCATTTATAGCTCTGGCTCAGATGGAATAAGTGGGATCATAGCAAATGTAATCACCAAGGACATGAAATCTAATTTTTTACAAATGTATACTTCTCTCTAAAAAAAATAAAATAAAATAAATAAATAAATAAATAAATAAATAAACCCAAATAATCTATAGCCAATAACTGAAGAAAGAGAAAACAAAGCTGCTAAATGGGAAAAAACACAACAAAATAGTTGTTAATATTTCATAATGATGCTACTTTTCCTATTAGGTTTCACTTCACTTAGTATTCCACATCAGCATCAGAGAGTGCAACGTACTGATGCTGCAATTTAATTGTTCATTTCATGGTCTATCAATGATAAACAATTAATAAGCAGATGTCTCACAGATTAGTTATAGAAGTAACACATTGTTAATGTAATTTCTTTTTCTGTTTTTCAAAAATGATTAAGTTGAACAGCATCGTTCATCATTTACCCACTCACGCCCTCACTCAAATAACAACTTTCTTTCTCTGTTTACTTTATTTAATTATTCTCAATTATGTCAAACTTGGATTTTTGCCTTTTTCCTCTTACAACTAGCCATGTTTATGTATTATATTTTAAATGTGCAGAAGGTTTCGTAATATCTCAGTTAATGTCAGATGAACTGCGTTTTTGAAGATGGTAGTTCAAAAGTAGCAGCAGCTCTATTTTGCGTGTATTCTCAAGAGAATACACACCCTGCAGGTGCAGGTAAACAAGCGTGTAGCATTTGTGTGTGTATGGATGTAAGATAGACAGACAGAGAGAGAGGCACTGATACCTTAAATTAACATGAGATCGCATCCCAATACGTTATCCAGAACAGGAAAAACACATGTTAATGCAAGGTGTAATGCTCGCGTAACACATTGTGATCTGATCGCAATCCGATCTTCTTACGGATGTGATCTGGCCAGCATTCTGATTGGATCTCAGTCATGACGACCCAGGTGTAAGTGCAGTCAGTACAGCTGCGACACATTTGTGAGATAAAATCCGACCACTAGTTGAAGCATCACCCTGACTTGTCTTCCCGGCTCTGCTCGCTCTCATTAATAAAGTTGGTTTGAAACGAGACTTGTGACTTGCTGCAAATGAGTTCCTGCACCTGGAATGCTGACAGTGACAGCTCAAGCTAACATGGTATTAGTTTCACAGAGCAACAAGGAAGGATCAGTTTTAATAGCGTAACAACCCGCCTACTGAGATCCGATCCCAATCCAGGCAGAATCAAGGCAATGAGAATCTTTTGAATTCAAGGTGTAAATGCAGATTCCACCATCAGATGTCATTATCCAGATAACATATACAGATTAATGCAAGGTATAAAAGGAGCCATAGAGACAAAGAGAAAAAGAGAGAGAGAGAGAGAGAGAGAGAGAAGCTGCAGAAATGTGCAACAGTGAGGGCCAGATGGAGTAAAGCAGACAGGCAGAGCCATGGGAAATATATCATGTGTAACAGAGACTATTGATCAGTGTGACCATAGCATTTTAGCCCAGCAGAGACTTAGACAACAGCTAGCCATCTCTGCCATGTCAAGCTGTGAAGGCAAATAGCTGCTTTGGCACCATCTCTGCCACAGATATTTGATGGATAGCTACAGTCACCGTTATATGTATCAGATTTTTTTATTTATAGAAACAGAATGATACGGACCCTTCCATAACCACCAGAGACATGCTACGTGCTGTATGCATAATGCATTGTCTGCACATGCACAGTGACAGAAAGCCTCACACTGCAGACAGGATGGATAGACAGATAAACCCAGAGGGTTAAGGATCTCTGGGAACAGCAGCATTGCCACAGACCTTCCAGGAGAGAAGGGATGAGACAAGCAGCACAGCCGTCTGGGCTTTATTGACTCTTTAATTTCAGGATGTCAAAATGAATTCCTGGAATGGAAAATTAATAAATCCTGAATTCAGATATAAACAAGCTCAATGACAGGCCACTTAAACATTAATGGCATCAACAAATTTGGATGCGTTCCAGCGTATCACAGTCAAACATTTCATCCAGTCTGTTCATGTTAGAATTTGATTCTGATGTAGTTATTACCTCCAGAAAGGAGCTTATGTTTTCATCAGCGTCTGCCTCTCTGTCAGCAGGATATGTCAAAAATTTTGATGAAATTTTGGAGATAGGTGGGACTTGGAGGGAGATTTGATTAGATTTTGACATAAATCCAAATCTGTAACTATGACAACAATCATAATGGAAAACATTCAACTATATGTATCCTACAATGCAATTTAGCCCTATTGATCCAGACCTGGCAGATCAAAATATATGCTCGGGCAGGGTCACATTAATGGCATTGCTGTACGTTAACAAATAAGACTAGGAGCATGTGGCTACCACCAATGTGTAGCTGAGATGATGCTGATTCAACGTATAATATGGTTCTGACATATTTTCTGACATAGTTACAGATATCAATCCAGCAGAAAATGATACTTTCTCCAATACTTCTGTAAAATGCATTTGCATGATACATCTTTTATACATCTGATTTCAAGGTAATAAAAGTATAACTCTGGATTTATATGGGTGAAAAAGTGAAATCAGAGGATAGTTGGGACTTGGTGGAGGTATGAGCTCTCGTATTGATCTCTATTTGAACAGTTTCTTATGGATGTAAATAACGGGAAACTGGACGTTTGGTTTTCGTTCGACTTTCTTAAAATAATCTTTGATACAAATTAAGCCATTTCGTTTGACCAATATAGAATTGCTTGTTGATAGCTGGGAAATCTAACAGCATTTGCTTGTGCAGAAATTGATTGTGAGAAGTGTTGGGGAGAGAAACCACATCCTCTAAATCTGAGCTTTTTTTAAAAACCAAACAGTTACCATCTTTGTGTTCATTCGCTTCAAAATCAGACAGAATGATGCTCAACTTCTTGAACACCAGCATACAACTGGTTAGAGATTTCTATTAGAGGTGAATTTCATATCTGTTATAACAGTTTTTGACAACCTGTCCCTAATGGCACCAAAGTGGTAAAATCATACTCTATTGCTTTATCTC
>VXCM01002840.1:0-64360 GCA_014773175.1 Lucifuga dentata | reverse complement strand
CACCCCCTCAGTCTCAGCCTCTTGGTACAAAAATGAGCGATTAAGGGAGAGCCAGCTGCGCATTATACAATTAAGGGTGTGCATGCATACCACATACATATGTGCAGCCCTGTTTATTACCTCAGCCAAGCAGATTGTTTCATCAGCTTCTATTAGTCAGTTTGTTGGTTTGTCGTTGTTGTTTTGAAGTATCTGTACAGAGATAGATCCAGAAAAATTTGTGGCCCATTTATTATGGCCATTTCTTTCTCTTTAGGCCATTATGTTATTAGAACAAGACAAATATTGTCTTGGCTTGTTTGGCCTTGGTGGACGTATAAGTACAGTAAGTGAATGAGTGGCATCGTAGTTTTTAAAATGTTCTGATCAGAGTATGGACTAAGAAAGTCAGAATTTAACATCCTTTTAGCGTGAGAAAATTCTGACCTATCTCTTTAAAATCACTTCCACTCTAAAGTAGTGCAGAGCTCTACTGTAGCTGAGCACCTCGTCCTCTCGCTCCATATTAGACATTCAATGCCCGTCAGAAAATTATGTCTAGAGAGGCTCCGGCTTTGACCAGACTGCTGCAGTTTCCGCATGGCTGCCTCTGGCTGCTCTGACGATGCTCCCAGAAATCTGATGCACTGAAACCACCCTGAAAATCCACCGCCAATGACCTCGTCTGTAAGGCACTGCCAGTTTGATTTCTCACCGCCTGGCGGCTAGACACCACATTCTGTTCTGCTCTGAACTTTCTAACTCTCCGCTCTAATCAACTCTGCATGCTCTCCCTCCCTCCTGAGACAAGATGGGTTAGGAGGAGATATGCAAGGAAAAAAGAGAAATGGAGGAGAGGAGAGGGGAGATGAAGGATGTGAGAAGAGGAAGATCAAGGAGATCTTTGGATGATGTCTGGAAGGAAAAGGATGAGGAAGATAGAGATGGAGGGATAGAATAAAGGAGGAGTGACAGAGGGACAGAATCAGAGAGGACGAGGGAGCCAGAGGAGACAGAGTGCCAAAAGCGATCAGAGTGAATCGAGGAGAATCGTAAGCCAAGTTAATAACCTTGGGCAAACTTTTTAAAGAGGTTCACAACACAACATTCCTGAATTTATCCTTTTCATCCCCACTCATCTGTCACATATTTGTGTGAAAATCCATGAAAGGAAAAACTTGAAACCCATCAGATGCTCATCTAAAAATATTAACGGTCATAAATAAACACAAATAATGTATGCACCATTAAAACGGCACAGCTAGTAGTTTTGTATGTGCTCTGTTGTATTTGTGGACTATTAAATTGTATGTATCGTGAACATATGAAATGTTCATTTTTTAAATCCTCATCCTATAATGATAAACCCAAAAAAGCAAAACATATTATAAGCAAACTAATAAAGACTAATTATCTTGTCAGCTAACTACTTGACACTGTGAGCAGGAGTAACTCATTGTGAACAATATTAATGTCAGATATTATTGCCAGATTTACATTAATTAATTACTTAATTGATGTTAGTACTAATTGATATTTACATAATTCTTTTTCTATGTAGTATTGCCATATTATGCAGTTATATTGTCAATTCAAAATTATATATTACATATTACAAATGTCACACACAGTTCTTTTCTTACACAAATGAGTCAAACCATGACTAGTCGACTAGTTAATGACTGGTCAACTAGTGACGACTAGTAAAAATTAGCAGTTATTTAGAGTTAACCCCACTATTTATAAATTTAAGGAGTTGATGGGCATAAGTAATGTCAAAGTTTTGTTTAATTTGGTTAAGTTTATTAAGAAAATATTGTGTATTTTTTGATTGTGCAGAGTTTTGGTTTCTATGTTTTGTTTGCTGGTTGTCTGTNGAAAATATTGTGTATTTTTTGATTGTGCAGAGTTTTGGTTTCTATGTTTTGTTTGCTGGTTGTCTGTTTGTGTATTTTTCGTTCCTTATACCCCAGTGAGGGGTCAATAGGAAAACAAAAAGAATAAAAAAAGAATAAATTAGTTGTCGCAATATGCAAAACATGCAAATTAGCCACACACACAACCACACAATCACATGCACACATGCACGTGCAGTCTCCCATGGCTCTGCAGTCGAATAACCCATAAGGGGAAAGTTAATGGTGTACAAAACTGCCTCTGATACAATCAATTATGTCAACTAGAAAACTGGAGATGCAGTGATGTTGATTCCACTGCTGCTGCTGCTGTTTTCCTGCCTTTGATTCATCTTCTCCTTCGTACCTCCTTTTCTCTCTGTTGCATTCTCTCTCTCTCTCTCTCTCTCCCCCTATCTGTCACTGTGCTCCAAACCCAGCGCTGTCACAGAGGATCTGTCAAAGTCTTCAAGCCAGAGGCGGAGAGAGGGAGTGTGTGTGTGTGTGTGTGTGTGTGTGTGTGTGTGTGTGTGTGTGTGTGTGTGTGTGTGTGTGTGTGTGTTGTGAGAGGAGATGAGAGCGATTAAGAGAAAGAGAATAAGAGAGAGTTGTCTTGTACAGTCTAGAGAAAAGCCACCTCAGCAGCAAATGATGCTGCATGCTGATGATGAAGAAGAGGCAGACAGACAAGATACAAAGCTCATGGCCTAGATTGAAGATGAAGAGCTGAGCACGATATAGTATCCTGCTCTTGTTTCCAAGTTTCTCTCATCCGTTTATTATTTTCCAGTCCCATTCTCTTCCACTAACTTCTTTCTTTCCACAATCTTCCAGTCTAGCTTGTTTCTCTGCTTCTAAGGACTCTACTCTTCCTTCCTGCTGCCTCTCCTTTATTCTTTCTTCTCTCTGTTGCCTCCTCATCCCCTCTATCATCCACCCTGTCAATCCCGCCTCCTCCATTGCTCTGTAAAGAAGATTAAAAATGTTTGCTGTCTCCAGGTTCTTTACGCCCATTGTTCTCCATTTCAAAATAACCTCACATAAAAACAAAGCAGTGCACTGAGCTGAGGAGTTCTCAGGACTCAGAAAATGAGACTCATAATAAGCCTGCTATGGTTCCTATCTTTTCAAATGTTAGATCCCCAAGATGCTTTCCCCAGAAATTCATACATGCTGCAACTTTCAAAGTTAAAGGAGCATACTGGTGATTTTGCATGTTTGAGGCCAATGAGTACAACCCACATACACGTTACATGACTGCCAACCACTTTCCAAAACATACTACTGGAGTGGTAAATATTAGAGGTGTTCTTCCTACTTTCCAGACTGCCATTGGTTTCTGTTCATTCCATATAAAAATCAACTTGTAGAGACTCAAAACAAATTTTTTTTGTCAAAGTTACTTAATTTAGTCTGACCATGTGACAGTGTATTAGGGCCATATGAAGAAGAAAAAAACAAAAAGGGGGTGATTATTTCAAGTTTTTAAACTTGCAAATTTGCAAGTTTAAAAACTCAAAAAAAGTCTGTATGCTTGTCCGTATGCTGTGTGTTTTAGAAGTCCGTATACTTATGATAATTCAATGATTTTGTGCTAAAAGCACAAGTATTTTTTTATTGCCAAATCCAATGGAAAAGTATAATTTAATAAGGTCATGTACTGCAGACATAGTCACAATGTAAACAGTTAATTCCAATTCCCTATTTCTCCTTATTTTTCTGAGTTTTAAAAACTCTTAATTTAATAAGGTATAATTTAATAAGGTCGTTACTGCAGGCATAGCCACAATGTATTGCAGTGATTCCCCCTTATTATTTTTCTGAGTTTAAAAAAATGGCAAATTTGCAAGTTTAAAAACTTGCGAATTTGTGGGTTTTTGAACTAGCAAATTTGCTACTTTTTAAACTTGCAAATTTGTGACTTTTTAAACTCAGAAAAATAATAAGGGAGAATCACCACCATACATTGTGACTATATATGCCTGCAATAATGACCTTATTAAATTATACTTTTCCATTGGATTTAACAATAAGGAAATACTTGTGCTTTTAGCNACCTTATTAAATTATACTTTTCCATTGGATTTAACAATAAGGAAATACTTGTGCTTTTAGCACAAAACCATGCATTATCATAAGCATACTGACTTTTAAAACTGGCAAATTACATTGTGACTATGTATATGACCTTATTAAATTATACTGTTCCACTGGATTTAGCAATAAAGAAATACTTGTGCTTTTAGTGCAAAATCATTGAATTATTATACACATACGAAGCATCGAATTATAAGCATACGGACTTTAAAAAAATATGGCCAGACTTTTTCTTCGAGTTTTTAACCTCGCAAACTTGCGAGGTTAAAAACTCAAAATAATGCCACCTTGTTTTGTTTTGTTTTTTTGTTTTTTTTTGTTTNCTTGCGAGGTTAAAAACTCAAAATAATGCCACCTTGTTTTGTTTTGTTTTTTTGTTTTTTTTTGTTTTTTTTTGTTTGTTTGTTTTTTTTCATATGGCTCTAATACGCTGTTGTATGACCAACATTGGGCTGCACAAAAGAAAATTTGTCTCCACTAGTGAATATCGTCCCAGGAGAAAAGACCATTTGTTTTGAGGAATTAGAATAATTCTGCCTTCACAATTGCGCAGAAGTTTAAGCAGGTGAAACTTAAGGTGAATTTTAAGGTGGGTGTGTCACATGAACATTTGATTTTGAAAGATTAGGGGATTTTTCCCATGCTCTAAAATATGGTTTTAAAATCATTGGCAGTGCTGTAACTTGTATGTGGGTAGTATTTATTGGGCTCAAACATGCAAAACTAAAGGTATGGTCCTTTAAAACGCCAGCTGATTCATTTAGAATCAAAAAATTTGATTTCTGCATAAGACTTTAGCTGCTAACCTGTGCCTCTTGCGTTTCAGTGCCGATATGAACTGTGCATATCAGAGTAGTAAAATATTTATTCAAAAAGGCCTTTCTAGTGCGCTTACTGAGCCCTGTTCACAATTTAATAATGCATAAGCACCAACAGTGGTGTATAAATATAAAAGGAAGCACTTAACATCAAATTGTCTAACTGCTGAGAAAATGGCATTAAAAATACAGAGATCCAGCAAAGAGGAGAGTACATTCATTTGTAGACTGTCACCTTGACTTCTGCATAAGAAAATGTGCTTGTGAACATAATAGAAATATTACATCCACAATCAAACCACAGTCACTTTGAAGGCTGTGCTGCTTAGAGCAAGAATGTGTATCTAATGCCTCATGACAGATGTCCACAATGGTATGAGAATATCTATCAGCAAACACTTTTGTTAGATATTACAATTTCAATTCTTGGCTGAAATAAAATGGAAAATCTAAGATAAAGAAGAGATTTTCTTCAAAGATTACTGGGATTGAGTAGTAGTAGGGATGGGGATTCATCGGATGGATTCATCAAACGCTGCACCAGAGTTAACTTGTCGATAAGGGAATATATCGTCACGCAACCGTGTTGCCTCATTCATAAACAGCTGTTACAGGTATCTTTTAGCATTTGCCTTGAAAGAGGCATTGCTATGGTATTTCCTTATTTGCATGTCAGGGAAGTAATTCATAAAACACACCGTCATGCAAAAATTAAGACCTGTTTAAGTCTGGTAAATTTCAGCAGCATTTAATCTGAGTGCCATTTTAAACTTCATTTGCCTCGTGGGGATAGTGACTGAGGTGGGCCATCAGGGTCAGCAATGCCTTCTCTGCTGGCTACAGACTGTCAGTCAGAAAATTATATTTTTATAAGATAAATTAATGCTATATGTATTTTACAAAGTTCGTTCCCATCAGTCTACTAATGTCATTCCACTGCTACTCTCTCCCTCAGTTGCGCTGCTTCCATTGCAGCTCATATAAATTAGAGCTTTTATCCAATCAGATTTTCCACCTTTTATCCAATCAGATTTTCCACCTGCACTGTCTCCAGGTGAAAAATCTACCCTGAGGCCTTCAGAATTTCAAGTGAATCCCCTCTGCTGTTGAAGCAAATGGGGATGATGTTGTTGATTGTCATATTCTTTAACCAATCAGATTTCAAGTTGGCCATGTCGGTATTCTTTGACATGCCAGGGCCTTCTAGCTGGCCTAGGCCTGCATCAGCATTTTTCGTGTGGATGCCAGCTGCTGCAAAAACCCAAAGAAGAACAAGAAGAAGAAGAAGCAGGGCCAATTAGCTAACTGAAGTAAAACTAGCTAGAACATAACATAGCATTATCTAAGATTAATTTAAACTTTCTTTCATGATGTTTAGATTTTTAGATGTCGTGCTTGAGATTTTTTGTTTAGGTTTTTACTTAGCCCTGCTGTTTTTTAACAAGCAATGGCTGAAGGAAGAGAAGAAATGGGTTTACAAGAAGGACCTTTCAAGAAAAGCTAGAAATACTGTACAACCGTGTCATTGAACTTTTTATAAAGAAAGAAAGGAGGATGGACTTTGTCTTCAAATGATGAGCAGCTTTGGNATTGAACTTTTTATAAAGAAAGAAAGGAGGATGGACTTTGTCTTCAAATGATGAGCAGCTTTGGTAAATCATTTTTGCTTGGTTGGTGGCCATATGAGTAAATGTGACTGGTTGTTGTGAATTTGTTCTTGTTTCTTTGGTAATGACATTGATTTGGGCTATGTCATGTCTATTTGTGATGCAGCATCCTGTCATACTGCATAATAATGGTACATCCTTGGTGGTTTCAGTCACCATATATTCATGTCTCTGGAATTAGTGTGTGTTGTAACTGTCATAGGTGTTGAGACTCATGTTAAATCACTTTATTCCACTCAATAAAGGTTACTGTCACTGTGAATATGGGGTGGTTAAGTCGAATGACAATATCCTACAGCCCTAGTGTCATGGTGAGGTTATTCAAAGGTGGTATGATTGCAGGAGGATTGCACTGAAGGCCTAGATGTAAAATACACGGCCCGCCACTGGTTAGTAATTTGATATATAAGCCCACTCAGTTAATCAGTCAGTGTATTTAAGTGCCAAGTTTTGATCTGATCTTGCACACAATGTTGCCTCGTGGCAACATTGCGCCTCTTCCTCAAGCCTCATCTGCTACTTTCTCTCTCTCCCTCTCTTTCTCTCTCTCTCTCTCTCTCACACACACACACACACACACACACACACACACACCTACCATACACCAGTGTATGGCTCAAATTTCCCTTATATTAAGGTCGAACTCTTAAAATGATAAGTGTATGTGGAGAATTTAGGTTTCCTTTGCTGATTTCAAATGTCAATTTCACTTTGACACCGGGGAAGCAGTATAAATTGTGGCTCTTAAATATGAAGCAGCCTCATTAACATACTGATCTTAATTAACTTTTACCTGAGACACCACTTACAACAACTTGTCAGTAACGGGACAACGATGTGCTGATTAACGTAAGGAAAGCTTTATGAATGAGCTTAAATTATCACACCGCTTATTTAGCGCAATGCCATGTAGTTGCTGTGATTTTTTATGACTCCTGCCCAATGGATCCAAAGCTTTCACACACAGCAACCAAGATTTATGACCTGCTTGGCTTGGTATATCACAGGATTTAAGTTCAAACTCTTATCCGTCTAATCGCAAAGGCTGTAAATATCATTCTTGTGTTATGAGACAGTAAAACCTATTTTATTGCAATTCATCCCTATTTTGCATCGCATTCACTATTTTGTAATGATATTCAATGATGTTTCAAATGCAAGCCTGCACAAAGAAACATTGTTCCATGATTGCAATTCAATGTGGTTATTTTCTGCACAGGCACAGACCACAACTGTTGCATTTTTGATAAGCTGTATCCATCACTTCTGCAATAGCACAAAAATTGGCAATACAATGAGCTCCAGCACGATGCATGGATGGTGATTTTGAAGCAATCAATGGAGACAGCAAAGGTAAACACAGTACTAAATGTCAGCTATGGTGATTGCGCTACCGCAGTATCACCTCGGGGCGGGAGACCCAAATAACCAAAATCAATAATCTAATCATTTTATATTCAAATCATGCAGGGGAGGTCTGGATCTTATTGCAGTTTCATATCCCTGGTGTGCTGATGTATTCCAATCAACAAACTCGAGGAGGCAGATGCATAGAAAATACAGTAATTCAAAGAAGCAGCGAGAACCACAACTGTCAGGATCTCTATTCTGTAAGAGATCTCGAGTGTTTATCCTGTGCTGCCAAACATGTAATCTGCCAGAAATCATGTGTTGTTGTTATTTCATATCATGCTGTTGCAGAAATACTTAAAGGGTTTTCTTTACTGTAATACAGACATATTTTTGTACATTTTTATATGTTAAACTTGGTTAAAGCCCCATGCAACATTTTCTGTAAGGCTTAATACAAAAGCAGTTCTGTTAATCCAAAATCCAAATAAATAAAAAATGTGGTGTGAAAAACTCTGTAGACAGTTCCTATCATCAGGCATTGAGTCAGTGAAAAATATTTGATCAATATTTCATATCATACTCTGATCTCATATTCAGCTTGTAACTTCAGGTTTTGAACATTAATTGCCTTTCTAATTTCTAGTTATTCTGGATGGATTTCAGTTCTTGAATGCAGGATTCAAGTTCAAGTCAAGCAACATTTTCTCTTATATCAAGAAAAAACAAATTAAAGGACTTTGGTAATAATTCATTAAAAAAAAATCACACTACTCACAGTTAGTGTAGTTAGTGCACTTAATAAGTGCCATGATAATTTAAGATCATTCATAAAGCTTCCCTTACGTTGATCATGGCATCATTGTCTCATTACCAACTTGTTGTTGTAAAGGGTGTCTAAGGTATAAGTCAATGAGGATATGCGTGTTAATGAGCTGCTACATACAGTATAGTAAGACATATTATGCCACTCCTTCTGGTTTCAAAGCAAAATTGACATGTTACTGTAAATCATCAAAGGAAAATTAAATTCTCTGCTTTATATGCAGTTTAAGAGATTGACACCAAGGTTTGAATTTTTAAGTGATTAATAAAGGGCTTTGCTAATTAATAAATTGTTTTTGCCTTTATAAAACAAAAAACTAAAGAAAAAATCTGAACAAAATATGACATTTTTTGTTTTTTAAAATTTGACTTTAAAATGTGACAACTGAAAAATGTATCAAGTATGTTAGTTAAAATTTTTATTTTTTATAGTGATATTCTTTATTAAAACCATCCATAACAGTTGGCACAGCAGCTCAAATAATTTTTTAGTTATACATTCTCAAAGCACATTGCATGATGCAACAGAATGACATTATGTTTATTTTCATTTTGACATTCTTGGTCTTTACAACTTTTTCGCTCTCCCAAATTTGTCCTATAAACATTATCTATACTACATATTTTCCAGAAAGTCCTTAAATCACAGATGAAGAATTAGTTGCCTAAATGTAATTGGTTCAAACTAGTACCAGCAAAGTCAAACCAGGACTGTATTGGAATATTTCAGTAACTAATATTTTTGATGAAATCTATGCTTAAGTGCCCAAAAAGAACAATATATCTCGGCAGTGTGAGATATGGCTAATTAAACTGGTAAACAGACACATGGAGGGAAAACATCTGTGAATGCATCTGCTCATATCACACCACATCCATTCCAATCTCCACACGCAATCTATCGTATCGTACCGTACACATTTTGCACCGATTTACAGTCAGAGCGCCACGAGAAGATGCAGTAGAGAAGAGAGAGAGTGATAGTATCTGCCATAACTTGTTTTGTTTCATACAGGCTCTTCACACAAATAAGAAGGCTTATCCTGCAGGAATACAGTGGCCCTAAATAGCTGCTTTCTTCCAAGTTGTTGACAAAGAGTATCCCCATGGGCTATTCCCAGTTGTCAAGTGTGTGTGTGTGTGTGTGTGTGTGTGTGTGTGGAGGGAGGGGGAGGGGTACAGTTACACTTGTGTTCGCAAGTGTAGGTGTATGTGTGAGTCTGAGAACGTTACGTCAGTGTGAGTGTGTAAGATTTAGTTTGTTAGCCTGTGTGTGCATGTGTTTGTCCTGGTGTGTGTGTGTGTGCGTGTGTGTGTGTGTGTGTGTGTGTGTGTGTTTGCTCTCCTGGTGTCCTGGCTGGATCCTAGGGGAGCTAAAAGAGTGCATAAGGGACAGACTGGTATCTTTAGCACAGTCAACAGGATATTTGGCCACCGTGGTGAGATTTGCTGCTCCTTACTGTATCAACAAAACACAGTGAGGTTTCAACTCTGCATGTGCATCCGCCCACTGTTGCTGCATGAGTGGCGTTGCTCATATTCTTACTTGCCTCTTCATGTCAGCCTGGATTTAATAATGTATCCATCAGGAGGGCTATGTCCTGGTCTGCACTGAAACACCTCATAAAAGTACTTCCGACTTCACTTAGCAGTCCAAACAAAGTTGCCGACAACGGAGATCCGCATTTTATACTTATGTTGCAAAGGCAAAATGAACTTGGGCAGTTGTGACGAATTACGCTGTACTCAATTCAAGCCAAGTCAAGTTTGTGTAGCCCAATATCACATACAATGTCTCAAAGGGCTTTACAGGCCCTCACATCAGTGGTTCCTGACCTAGCCCAAGCTGAAATAGGACAAAAAAAAAAAAAAAANAAAAAAAAAAAAAAAAACCCTCCCTAAAAACCTTGACACATACGAGAAGAAACAGAAGAAATCTGTGGAGACGAAATCCAGAGAGAGAGATTTCCTGTCCTCAAACGACTCCGTGTGCAATAGGAGCCGTAGGTGGGGAAGCAGAAAAAATTACAAAGACACAAATGACAATGAAACAATACAGGAAGATATAAAAACAGCAATTAAGCCATGATCCAGTAAGAGGATCTCAAGTCCAGAAAGATTTAGCCAAAATGAAATCACAGTCAATGAGACGGTCCAGTGAGGACAGTGTCATGATGGAGTCCAGGAAGAAGAAGAAGAAGAAGAAGAAGCTATACTCACTGTGAATTTGGTCGTGGAAACAGCGCCGGTAGCCGCTGGTTTCTTTACAGTTAGGAAAGCTAACAGCTGATTCATTGTGCTAGCAAAACAGCTATCAGGAGGCTAACAGCTGGTCGGTGGCAAAGGAGTCGTCCCAAATGTGGTACAATCGAGTTTAAGTGGTAGATTTAGAAACTGGCAGACCATTAGTGACCATGGAAGAAAACTTTTAAGAACTATTAAGAAAAACTACTAAGACAATACAAAATAAATGATGGAGCTAGCAAAAGGAACATATGTTACTTGATCAGCTTCTCCTCATAAATATCAGTCATCTTTCTTGTTGCTGAGCTCAAATGACAAAAATTGACATTTACAGCTTCGATATTTTTTTTTTAAATTTATTTTTTTGTTTTAGGTATGACATGCAGAAATGTGTATCATTAAGTCTAACGGACATGCACAATCAACTACTTCAAATGAGTGCAGAATATGCATGGCAGCCATCTTGTTTCACATATATGCATATAATGCAGCATTTGTTGTGAACTCGGAACTTGGAATTTCCAACTTCAAACTCCAAGAAAATGCCCCTCAACTTGGAATTCTGACTCGGAAATTCAGACAAGTTTTTACCAATCCCAAGTTCGGTATTGACGTCATTTCAACATGGCTGCTCACACTGTCAACAGTAATTTCTATATTTATAAATGCATGTTTAGAAGCATTTTCTTTAAATCAATCAGCATATGGACACAGTAACTGGTTAAAAATATAACATTGGCAATGCAGTAGCTGTTCTCAAACAGTAACTCATTCATAAATGTTAAAATGTAGCTTCCTTAGGTCCAACAGCAAGAGTTTTCATGAAGCTGCCCATGTTGTCTCTGACTTTAACTCGAATGGTGGTCATAAACGATGTAATTCCAAGTTACGACTTCCCAGTTCCGAGGTACAACGAACGCAGCATTAATGACAAGTATAAAACTGGCCTAAAACTAATATCAGTAGATTTCAGGCAGCATGACTGTCACTTCTACATGCAGTACAAATCAATAGAATACCAAATCAGAAATGGAAAATGCTTTCAACCTGCCAACTAATCGGAACCATTTAGCCAGAATTGAAGAACGCATTGTTCTGAGCAGGAATGACCAGTGGTGGGGGCAACTTGAGAGGGAGGAAGGGCTGACCACATTCTCGCATTAACACAGTTACACCTGGGAGCTGCACAGCACACCCACAGTCTTGCACTATTGAGCACTGAGCTGCTCCACTGAAGCAGTTAAAGGTTAAGTGCCCAGAGGTCGCAGCCCTGATGGTAGTTGTTGAGGGATTTAAACTGCCAGGATTTTCACAGCCACTACTCAAGATTCTAAACTGTGACCTTTCAGCGGGCACAAGCTCATTTCCTCTGTTCATCTGTTCCTATCTATCTATCTATCTATCTATCTATCTATCTATCTATCTATCTATCTGTCTGTCTATCTATCTATATACTGTAGATAGATGCAAATGGTTTCCCTGGCAACTCCATTCTTATTTCTTAGTTTTCTCTTCCATCTGTCAGGTTCACTATTTCAAAGACATCTGCTTCATGCCCAGCCCAGTGTGTGTGTGTGTGTGTGTGTGTGTACGTACCCAAGCACAAGGGAGAGGGGAAAGGGCTAAGTGTAACTGCAAAGGCCCATCTGCTGATCCCAGAAAACTGGCTTGCATCTTACAGACACACATGCATGCATTTACGCGCACACACACACACACACACACACACACACACGTGCATGTGTACTTGCTTCAAAACCTTCAACTTGAACCTTCAACAATCTGCATTCATTCTCTGGCAGCTGTGTAGATGGCATTGACTGGCATTGTTTACAATATGGACGCTATTGTCTCTGGACAAAGGCCACTCTACTCAAGGCAAAGGTCACATTATAAGACAATAAGCCTGTATCCACGGGAGGTGGAGAAAGAGAGAAAGGGGGGAATGAGGATTTGTGTGTGTGACATTATGTGCAATACGTGCAAGTGTCATTGTAGAATGCGGCTTTAATATTTGATGTAGTTTTCAATTTTCAGATCATTTACAGTTTCCATCAGTGTGGATTTCTGTAGATTCAGGCCCATTTCACCAGTGTTTTGACTGGAAATTGAGGTCGTTTTGACACTAAATAGTTGTGTCGTCACTGCTGCTAAATAATGGTTACAATACAAACCTAGTTCTGTATTCAAAGTAATCCAATGAGGTACTTCAAAGTTACCTCATTGGACACTGACCGAATAGATAAACTGAATGATAAACAGCTTAAAGTTTCATAAATTTATTTTGAATGTGTAATTATAACTATAAATCTATATTACACAGAAAATGCTCAAACAGAATCCATATTCAAGTCTAATCTGAGCTGAATCCCGATTGGGAGTGGAATCTTTTTGATCCAGCTCTCCCTCTATCATATGCAAATTTGTCATTTTACAAATCAGCTGTTCTGTTGTTCTTTTCTTTCCTATTCACACTGCTTGTAAATTGCCTAAAGGACCATACCAGTGATTTTGTTTGAGCCCAATAAATACAACCTGCATGCACATTACATTACTGCCAGCCATTTTCCAAAATGGTGTGGTAAATATTAGAATTGTTTTTCCTACCTTCCAAACTGCCATTGGTTTCAGTTCATTCACAGCCAACAAAACATGTATTACGTTTTTTGTTGAAGTTACTTAATTTAACCAATCCACCACAGAGCTACATAGAACAAAATATGTCCCCACCAGGAAATATAGTCCTAGAAGAAGACTGCTTTTACTGAGAAATAAAAATGGTTGTGCATAAGTCTTAGCAGGCAAGACACTGATTTTTAAGATGGAATGTGTATCAATTGAACATTTGATTTTAAAAGATTCAGGGATTTGGCAAAATAACATGAAAACTAAAATCCAGTTTTATGGTTTGGAAAAGGTTGGCAGTAATGTAACATGTAGTATTTATTGGGCTCAAACATTCAGAATCACAAGAATGGTCCTTTAAGTCGGCATAATAACCTATTTTTCTGTGTATGGTCCTTATGGGTGGTCATGCTCTCTTCAGTCACACTTACACAGACTTTTTTTCCAAGTCTCTCCTGTCTTGAGGAAGACTTGCAATTTCTTTGACTGCGAGCATAATGCCTGTACTCTATTCATAACTGCCACAAATGATCTAAAAATACTCTGTTTATATAGCAGATGTGCTAAACATAGCATGTTTCTGATGACCATCTTGTTTATTTTTCAGAATTAGCTGTTGTCCAATATGTATCAGTGTCGTTTTGATGTGTTCTGTGACTTTTTCCTCTCCTCCAATTTATCAAATCAGCAGCCTCTCTGCAGGACTTTCTAATTTACAAATTAAATGCATACTGTAATGGGGACATATATTTTGAAGAGGCAGTACTCTGCAATATGTATGGCACTTCTGCCTGCCTACAGATGATGATGTCAATTGCCTCCATTGGTCAATTGGTCAATCTGTCTGTTCTTCCAGCACTTTTCTGCCCTTAAAATTATCTCAACAACCTCAGGTCAGATTAAATTAAGTCTAGATAAATGATCCTGAGAAGATTATGTTGAAAGAATTTAATGACATCACTGCTGGGTTGAAATTCCCCCTTGATCAAATCTTTGATCCTGACAAAGTATTATACTAATGGGTTAGTTTCCAAGATATATGCTGTGGATCATTGTTCCCAGAGGACAACCAAGTAACCAATTCTTTTATTGATCCACGATCATTACGCTTACACTCAAGACATAGTGAAATGTGGATAGGTGTAGATGAGTGGCTTATTATTTATTGTCTAATTTGCATTTTTCTGTTTTAATATTTTTGATTTCAGTGCTATTATATTCATTTTAGTAGTTTTTAATGCATTATGCAATTAATCAAATTTTGTACAAACAATCATATTCTCTTTTTAAATCTGAATTAAATATTTTTTTTTGGTAAGCTTTGCAATTACACAAAAATATTTACCTATAAATCCATCTCCTTCCTCTCCTGTCATTTGCTTTTTGTTATAAAAATACCTAATATTATTATGATTTTTTTATTGTCTTCATCCCTCATGGGTGAGCATGTTACTCACAAGATCTTTTTTTTTTTTCTGTATATGTGGAATTCAGCACTGTATATTCTGTGACTCACTTTACATATGATTCTTTAACCAATGAAACTAATATGGTTCTTATTTCAGTCTCCACATTCTCATTAGTAATGCGGTAAATAAGGATTGTGTGTTTGTACTTGCAGAGCGGGAAACACCTGTTTCACACAAGGGAAAAGCACATCCCCTGTGTGAAGAATGATACATCCCCTTTCCCATTGTTCTTTCTTTTCACTCATTGTTTCAGTGAAATAAATACAAAATACAGCTCTAATATCACAGAATTAGATTTCAAAGCAAGTATTCAGAGTCGTATAAGAGTAAAGGAAGGAAAGCATGCTAGCCGACGCCAACTGGACAGGAAATGCATCTAAAGTTGATACACANGGAGAGAGAGAGAATTTTGCTTGTATCTAAAAAAAATTTCCTTCAACTTAGATTTTTTTCTTTTAATTTTTCACATAACCATCAGGAAACCAGCTCTATGACCTTGGCTGCTGAATGGATGGATAAACTAACTTCAAATGCCAAACCAAGGTGAAGGAATGAGGAAGCGAGAGAGAGAGAGAGCGAGAGAGAGAGAGAGAGAGAGAGAGAGNCGAGAGAGAGAGAGAGTGAGAGAGAGAGAGAGAGAGCACACCCTCATTCACATAACTCTTGCTCAGTTCAATCAATACAGGATAGGATCCCACATGAAAACATGCCCTCAGGGTTTTTATATGCCACAGATGCAACATATTTCTCCTTTTAGTGAAAACGTGATACTCTAACTTGCTGTCAATACACCAGAACTGCACCCACCTCCTCGTCAATAAATTGAATGTGCAATTCATCAGCCCAACTCTAGGAGACAGTATTTCTAATTAAAAGGAGCTTATAAATTCAACATTTTACAGGCCCAGCTGAGCTTGTAAATACACTGTAAATAAGTTGCTGTAAGTGGCTGCATGAGCAACTAAAGGTCTGGGTTTGTGGTTTAACTCCCATTGATGCCTTCAAGGAGAGAAACCAACAGGAAGCTGATTGCATCGGAGAGACATTTGCTTCCTTTTTTGTGTGCTCTGCTTTGTTCTCCCATGTTCTGTTCTGTTCTACTCTATTCTCACATGTGACACATTCATTGTCTGTTGCATTCTGTTCTGTACTCCCATTGAAGCTCAGTGGGTCATATTTGATTGGATTAGCAGTTTCAGAGGACACGTTTGTCGGACCAATTAGAGCACTTCCTGGCACAGATGGAACTCTTAAGATCCCCGGGGAGACTTATGGGTCATATTTAGTTTCTGAAAAACATAATGCATAGTGGAGAGTCTGCAAAAAAAAACACCAGGTGTGTGTGTGTGTATTTGTGTATCTACTCCCACCAGGTAGCTGCTGTAGATAAGAATGCATTCTTAAGCAACTTCTCTGCTAAATATGTTTAAAAATAGCATTGTGTGAGATATACATTCTTACCTGTGACAGTGTAGTTTGCTTTATTAAAGTGAAACAAAAACCCCAGAGAATCACATCTCAATGGCGACTGGATGTCCTAGTCCTGCAGAGAGACAAAGAGATAAACAGAGAGAGAGAGAGAGAGAGAGAGAGAGAGAGAGAGAAGGAAAGGGGGTTATTCAAGCTTACTGAACATCCCCCATCTTTCACAACAGAAACAGGTAAACATACAGCCATTATATGAACATGGGGTGCAACATGAATAATGGCTCCCTCCAGATTTTGAATAGCCATACCCCACTCAAACAGCACTCCACAGTTCACAAGCTGTTTTCACTCATCATTGCTTGTTTAGTATTTGTGTGTCTATTTGTGAGCACACGTGGGTGTGTGCGCTGCCTCATAATGATCTGTGAAGTGTGAGGGTATCATAGTCTGTAATGGTCTGTCTCCGTGTTTGTTGGTATTTTACAGCTAGAAAGCTCTTTCATGTCCTGATAACTGGTTTATATGGGTGGCATTTCACTGTCAAATGCCAGACACTCCTCAGAAATGCAAACTGTTAGCTCCGTTTCTAGAATGCAGAGTGGCAGTTATTTATAGTTAGAATGTCTCTCTCTCTCTCTCTCTCTGCAGCCTCATCTCGTCTGGGNGTCTCTCTCTCTCTCTCTCTCTCTCTCTCTCTCTCTCTCTGCAGCCTCATCTCGTCTGGGTCAATCTCAGTGTGAACATGTGTGTAGTGAGACTGACATTGCACGTGTCTTTGTGTACGCCTGTTGGCAAGAAAACTGTTGTGTGTGTGTGTGTGTGTGTGTGTGTGTGTGTGTGTGTGTGTGTGTGTGTGTGTTCTGTTGTTTGCTAGGAGGGCTGCTGGGGTTGAGGAAACAGCATATATCTGTTTGACCTTGAATTTTCTGTTCTGGAGTCTTTGCCTGTGTGCCATGCAAGGGTAATGGTGGATTTCACACAGGCTCACAAAAACAAGCACATCAACATTCTGTGATACACACATGCATACGTACACCAATACAGAGAGAATAAGCTTGGACCTCTGTGGATCTCTCAGGCAGGGCTGTGCAGTAATTGGGTCTATTAGCCAGTACAGGGGCCCCGTGAGCAATATCTCTATGGTTGGGTGGGCAGACTGTAACAAAAGATGTAGTGTTTGTGCACATGCATATGTGTTGCATGTGTGTGTACATGCAAATGAGTGTATATCCCAAATGTTTTGTGTGTATGTATACACTACAGTGCAGGAGAATTGTCAGAGGCAACAGAGCACTGGTGAGAAATAAGATTGGGTTCTAAGCTCCCCCACTTACACAACACCTTCATCCATGTCTGTCTCTCCCTCTCAGTACACTGCATGCATTATTCACATGGGACTGGGCAACGATGGAGAGATCAATGAATGAGGTATGGAGGTGGAAAGGAGGAAAAGAAACAGATTTGGATGTAGAGGTGGGGAAGGACCAGAACTGGAGGGGACTGAGATTTTCATTAGGACTCATTTGTGTGGACAAGTGATGAGGGGAAAAAGAAAATTTCCACTGCAGCCACTGCAAAGGTCCATGGATACATCATTGGTGCAGTATCTTTGTTCCATCCCTGTAGAGAAATTTTCATAAAATCCTAATTTGGTTAGGCTTCCCAGGGAATGGTCTAGAAAGCTGCAATTTGATGAAACGAAAGTTTCATGTTACATTACGCCTATAGACACACAGGGAGAGCTGGATGTGAAAAGCAAAACACAGTAGCAGGATAAAGCTCTTTGACAAAATCCGCCATGATATTGGACATATCAACTAAAATCAACAGATTAAATGTATCTGTGTGCATCATTTTATGTCTTCCCCTTTGAGCAATGATATCAAGATAATTTGAGTATGAGGAGGTAGATGTGAGATTTTTAGAGGTGGGACAGCTCTAAGAGCAAACGGCACACCTAAGGACAAGAGATGAAAAATAGAAATTTCAAGGGTAAGTGGTGGGTAAGAGTTAGATGGCAGAGAGGGTGTTGGGTGGTGACTGGCTTAGCCTGACTTAATGAATAGATGTGGAGAGGAAGAGTTCTTTTTACATCTCTGGTACCTCTTCCTGAAAAAAATGAAGTAGGTTTCACATGATAGATGCAGACCATTTTCTCACAGTAAAACAATGGTGTTTTCTATTATGAGGTAGTTGTTGTATTGATGTCCCATGTCACCCCATTAATCATGACTTTATGTAATTAGGATGATAGCACAGTATGCTTTCGAGATGGTTTTCCATGTATTACCCTTTGTAATTATGCTTGAGGCAGTGCAGTGCTATGAGGTGCCAGAAATGGTGTTGATGCCTTTTGTTGGAGATTTATGTTGCCTCCGAGTGATGCATTTTGGTGCCTCTCCTTAAAGGGTAGGGTGCCCTACGTTCATTTTAAAACCACAATTCTCACCCTGGGCTTCGACAGATTCGATATAGGCATGAAGAATATGGAGCAATAGTATATATGGTCTACCCAGGCGTAAAATTAAAGAGTCTTGTCTATGCCCCACATAAATCTTAAAGAGAGAGGTGGGGGCAGAGTGAGAGGTGTAGATGATGAAACAAAAAGTGCTTGATTTGTCCAACTGTTGTGAATCGTTGAACTGTACGCAGTTCAACGGTTACACTGGAGTGTAATGTAATACTGCATTCCATTAGCATGTTTTATTTTACCCATAAAAGTTGCCGATAATAATTTCCTGACATGGCTTTTACACAAAGATTGGTTTAAAGATACTAAGTATCATTTATCAAAGGCTTGCTGCAGGAGCACCTTTATTCTACAGTAAAGGTCCAGGTCCAGTTGCCTCCCACTCTCATCACGACACATGTGATGGGTGCCATCTCATCTATCACACGGAGAGAGAGCCAATCAGAGGGTTCGAAACACTTGTAACCACTGCAGAAGCACACGCATACAATTTTTCACGTGGTTAAATAACAGACACTTGGTCTATGTAAGTTATTGCTGCAGGCCTACAGGCCAGAGTGGTACTCATCTGTCTTAGTGTGACACTATCAGGCTCCCCTTGTAAACCGCAGAGGTGGTGAAAAGGTTTTATTGCAAAATGTGAAAGATACGTTAAGGACAAATTGACGGGTACTGATACATGCCAAAAGGGGCATGGTGCTTTTATCTTCAGTGAATAGCAGAAAATGAACCACCTGGCTTATGTTAGAATCATGCATTATCAATCACCTACCGATTTGAGCACAATACAATTATTTACCAGTCAGTCAATGAGGCATTAACCTTAGGCAGAGTAAGTTACTGTGTTTACATTTAAAGGACCATACCAGCGAGTTTGCATGTTAATACCAATTTATATAACCCGTATGCAGTTACTTTACTGGCAACCAATTTCTTAAACATAAAACCATATTTTAGTTTTCCTGTTATTTTTCCAAAACCTCTAATCTTTCAAAATCAAATGTTCATCCACCGTAAAATTCTGTGTTTCGCCTTCTAACAGTTATGCACAATTGTAGAAGGCACAGTCGGTTTTTTTTTTCTCAGAATAAGCCGTCTTCTCCTGAGACTACATTTCCTGGTGGAGACATACATTGTCTTCTGTGCAGCTTTCTGTTAGATCGGTTAAATAAAGTTACTCTACAAAAAACTTACATAATAGACATAATGTTTGCTGTGATGGGTTATTTATCTCAATCGCGTTTCACGTTTCTACAAGTTGATTTTAATAGTGTACTGGAATGAACTGAAACCAATGTCAGTGTGGAAGGAAAAAAAATTCTCAAATGTACTGCTAAAGTAGTTTATTTTGGGAAATGGTTGTCAAGGCTTAAACATGCACTATTTCCGGTGTAAATCTTTAAGACAAGGCTAGTGAGCTTGGTAGTATGAAGTAAAAATACAAAATAGCACAAATGATGTGAACATACATTATCAAGCCGCTGATCTGTTATATCTGTTAATATCTTTGTTTCATCAAGCATGACTGTCTAGTCGTTCTCGCACTGCTTCATCCTATCACAGTGCACTATCAACTAAGCACCAGATCAATACTCCCTGGCACATAGTCTCACTCACAAAGACTTTGAATGAAAATGCCATTCAATATCAATCAAGATCACAACTGTGAGACTGAACAGGTACAATAAATGGTAACATATATGCATTTATATGAAATTTGGCCAGTTGCATCAAAGTGGTTAGAGTTAGAACTTTCAGTCTGGTTTATGCTGAAAGGAAACAGATGAACAGAGTGGGAAGATGTATGTAATGCAGTTAAAGTAAAAGCCCAGTAAGCAGGAAATTTAAGAGGGGCCTGGGGATGATGGTATTACAGCAGACGCAGATTGTGAACAATCTGCTGAAGAAGGAAAAGATATGGAAAATATAATCGGATGCAGGGATATAAGGCATGGAAGACATAAAAAGCACTGGAAAAGGGGAAGTTTATTTGAGTAAGTGAAAATTTAATGACCTGCAAACAATCTGGCTAGGAATGGGTGATACAGCCATAAAATAATATCATATATCTCAGGGTATCTTTGCAATAATGATATAGATGATATGAACAATGTAACACTGACCAGTAATTGCAGAAGTTTACAAAACTGCAAACTGTAACATGAGGAAAAATTTAATAAGTGTAAGAGTAGGCATAGTAGAGAGTTTTACTTCAGTAAAAGTACAAATAATGAAATCCTGTAATATTTTAGGTTGTAAACAGCTACCGGTATTCAAATTAACTTGACCAACAGTATCATCAAATAAAATTACTGATGATGGCTGAAGAGCTGATCTTTGGCAGGTTATGATATTCTCTCCAGTGCTAAATAAAATTTATGATGCTGCATTTAAATATTGCTCCGAAATCCAGCTCCACAAGCCCGTAGTTGAGGCAAAGAACTCAGCTGAAGTGAGCATAGCGGCTAGGCTAACACTGTTCATACATCACAACAAAAAGTCACTGCTGATAAAAACTACTTTGCTAATTTCACCCCACCGTTAGCTTTTTCTCTGTCACAGAGTGAACTAGCTAATGCTCCAGCTGTGCTTGGCTGAGTCAGCGTTAGCTAGCCTCCTCGCGTGATTTGTGACTTTTTTTGGTATTCACCCGGATGTTTTTGGTTCATGTGGTAAAACAAAGTTGTCATGTTGCCAACTTTGGCAGTTAGCCAGTTAACCTTGTAGCCAAACCATATCCAAACAGCGGAGGAAGTATTCATCAGGTGCATACAGTACTACTTCTGAGCATGCTTGCTTTGTTTCGTCTTGTTACGCGTGACGTGAAAATCATCAAGACGTCATCATACCCCAATATCGTCACAATTGTGATATGACAAATGTGTACCATACACTGGTATTATCATGAACAACATGATATGGCACAGCTTTAAATCTACTAATAATAAAGGAAATTGTTTGTTTTTTTCATATTGATTAAAATGTAAACTAAACTCAAAAACAATATCAAGAATTCCCCGCCCATTGTCCTAGCACCTCCGTTACTAAAATCAACCAACATGGTCCTTTTTTGAAGCACTGAATCAGAGCCTCTTAAACAATACTGTATTTTCCAACCCTGCTGTACTTCCTCCATTGATAAGAAATCCTGTGTTATAACATGGTATGCAGAGACTTATGCCCCCAGCCCTGTGATGACCTCATTGTTCATCGCTCCATAATTCAAATCTGCTCCGCTGCGTTGCATCACATTGTGTATGAGTCACTTCCAAGCATCCCCTTCTCTAAACAAGTCTCAGCACACCATAGTCAACTATACAAACAATGCAGCTAAGAATTTTCCCATCAATTCTGTGGTGACTGACTGGAGACTTGCATATGGGCAAGACGCGCGCGCACACACACACACACACACACACCACAAGCCACCAGAGTGTTTAAATGGACTGAGCTGGGAAATATGTAGAGGAGGGGGTGAGTGCTATTGTAAATGATTTCCTGCAGAGACCAAAATAATCGGCAGACCTTTGAGTGAGCTTCTTACAATCATTTTGGCCTTATACACTGATTCTCCATTCAGCTCCCTAATGGCACTGTGTGTCACTAAATATACAGCCGCAGGCAGTTCCACCGTATGTGTGTGTTTTCTGGGATAGTTTGAGTTTGTACTTGTGCGTTTGTATTCAAGTGTGAATATGTGTATAAAAGAGGGCGATGGCAATTGATGTATGGTGCACTGATGTTTATATAGGGTGTCTGTGGGAAGAAATGGATGCATATGTGTATTGAATGGTGACAGCTTTGAGTGGGAGGGCAAAGAGGTGAAGGACAAAGAGGAGATGTGCAGACTGGAAGGACAAGCATTTTTCTTGTAATGAAAGAGGGATAACTCCTGCGTGAGAGAGAGGTATTGAAAGAACAATTGGCTTTGGATGCATAATATACAAACTATTACTTAAAAATGACAAGTGGAGTATTGATAATATGGCCATTTTGAATATTTTATGAAGAATATAGCATAATATCCACAGAGAGGCAAACATATAAGTAAAGCCTTTTCTTCAGTTTCACAGCTCAGACTTTGGGTTGTAAGATTTAGCCGGTTTATGATTAGATTAAGTCATTACATGGAATATAAAATTAAGATGATTTCAGTTTTTAAAAAATTAATTATGCAAAGGCAGAATAGATATGTCAATAATGAAAAATAAATGGCTGAAAATGAAATAAACATAGTGCTGACCAAGAAAAAAATAATGCACAAATATAACTGGTCAAGCTGTTTTAAGTGGTGAGATTGATTTTACTAAGCTCCTCTGATCAATTATTCCAAAGCCAAAGCTCATGGAAAGTAAAGTACAGGCCATCATCATATTCTTCTTGTTGTTTTAAGTGTAGTGGAATATTAATCTGCTTTTTGTTTTGTTTTTGTTTTTTCATAGTAGGAAAGATAAAGATGTAAAGCAGATACAGTGTGTGCTTGTGTGTGTGTGGTACAGAATGTGTGCCTGCGTGTGTGTGTGTGTGTGTGTGTGTGTGTGTGTGTGTGTGTATTATTAATACCTCTGTCATAGAGTTTTGTTGTTAGCAAGTTCTAAACCAATTTTGAAGAAACTTGGTGGAAATTCTTATCATTTCTTAAGATTTCAAGATAAAGTGTTTTTTGATATATTTATGTATTTCTTCAAACTGGCCACACTATATATATTTAAAAAAATAAAAATTAAAAATTAAAGCAGCCATATTTAGCCCATGATGTAATGTTAACTGGGTGCAATTTGGTCCAGGTCTGGATAAAGTTCCAGATTTGGCAGACTAAAATATATGCTTGCGCAGGGAGCACATTAATGGAATTGCTGTACAGTAACAAGTAGGGCAGAAATATGCAACAGCCACTAATGTGAACCTGGGATGTTGCAAACGGTTTGGATGACTCTTCATATTATGTTTGTTATAGTCTCTTTTTCTGTCTTTAGGCCAGCATAATATTAGAACAAGACAAATAATGGCTCGGGTTAGGGTGAAGGTTTGTTTGGCCTTGGTGGAAGTATGCGCTCTAATGACGGCATGTCATCGCTTTTGTTGTTCTGAGTTTTGAACCTATATGCTCGTGGCAAAGCACAAGACAACCCTCAACCATCTCAGGACAAAACCATCTTTAGTTTTAGACCTCTACATTTCAAACCACCAGCAGCATTCAGCATTATAGTCCCGCTGATCTTAAAGACTATAATTACAATGTACTCCTGAACAATGCAATAACCACTTAACAGGATTACTACATGTATCACTTTCTGTGCTACGCATAAACAATTAACAACATGCGTGAACTGTCAGGCTGACAGAGTAAAGGTCTTCCAATTAGCCCTAAAGTCTGAAAAATAATAGATTGGGGGCCAAAACAAAAGGCCTCCCAACAGCCCCATATTTAGGCAGAGTAAGACATCTAACTCTGGAGGTCTCATCTGGTCGAGGCCATCGGAGCAATGACTCATTGAATGCCCTAAAATCTGACAGGCTGTCATCTGCTGCTGAATTCCCCCATTTCCAAGCATGGAACTAATCAGGTGGCAAAGTAACTGCATAGGCCTGTCGCATGGACTGGCCTTCTCAGAGTTGAATGATATCTAAGGCGGGTTTCACGTGTTAACAGAGGTGAACTGAGCTGATATTGCTGATATAGCTCCAGTCGACAGTGGAATTTTTTGAGGGAAGGAAAAGCTAGGAGGAAGGGTGTGTTAACACATGACCGAGTGCTTTAGCCAGATGAGGAAGACAGGCAAGGATCTGGCCTTATTATTTCAATATGGGAAAGAGATGTCATCTACTGCAGCAAAGGGCTTTTGAATTAGGTTAAACTCCAAAGTGAAGTTGAGACTCAGAATGTGAATCATCATCACATTAGGAAATAGTGCACAGAAATTCTACAGCTCAGCTTTCATTGAAACTCAAGATTATTATTGCAGCATCGAGAATTGTCTTTTTTATTTTTTTTTCACAGCTTAAGCCAGCAGAGTCACCACTTATTTATGCAGGAGAGGTCTGTTGTCATCGCTCACTCTGAGCACCATAACACTGCCTTCCTACAGGGTTCTCTGACACAAACCCTTATACCTTACTTTGCTATTGCATTATAAATTAACTAATTACTGGTCTGGAACCTTGGAATGACAAATTCTTGAGGAAATGCTTGTTAAATTGGTTGTGTGGGAATCAGCCCTTAGCTTCCATGTGCCCACTAAACAGAATTAATTACACAAGTGTTGAAGTTAGACTCCCTAATAACCCTTGACGATGGAAATAGAGTCTTTTAGTAACAGGCTTACATGCAATTGTTAAAACTCATTATATGCTTGTTTGTCTTATGATTTGTCTTGGATGGTGCATGAGAAATGAATCATGCCATCTGCCAAGTTTATTTTTCATTATCTTGTGGTTTCTATTTGGGAGCAACATGTTTTTCATAGAATCCCATATGTAAATCATGGGCTGATTTAATTACTGGGTTGGATATTGTTAGCCAAACAAACCTAAACCAAGTGGTATGTTGCATTACAACCCTAAACAAGTAAATCAGCCATTATTTAATCAAACAGAGCAATCAAAATTACAAGAAAAAATGTACAATGTTTTGCACTCTGTTTCTTTAGGAGCCTCTTGTGTCCTTTCATGCACATGGCATCCTAATAAGTGAATTGAATCACTGACCTAATTAAAACAAAAGATAGACCTACAGTCAGCAGAATGCTTGATTGCTGTTATTGCACATTGTGTGGCCTCAGGTGTCTTCAACCACATCCAGTGTGAGTGGGTGTCGTTATTGAACATGACCCAAGATGCTCTTTGACACACCTAGGAGTCATTTTGGAGCCTGGGAAATATCCTGTGGCTTTCTAGAGAGGATATTTAAGACTGTCAGACATCAAGCTGTGTGTACACGCAGGCACAAACAGTTTGAGGCTACATTTTTCAAAATGTTTAAAACATATTAACAGAAGCTAAATCTAGATTTGTACATGAAAATATGGGAATTTTGAGGAAATCTTTCTCAAATATTTCAATAGAACCAAAGAAATGCAAAGGCTCACGTAGACATACACAGCTGCAATGATGACAGATGATTTGGTGATATTTCTCAAATCTATAAACATAATCTCCTTGGAGACAGGTCTTTGCTTTAACAGATGCTGCCAAAATGGCAGCCAAGCACTAAAAAATCTATAGCCTGACATACAGATAACTGCCTACACTGACCATTTTCCCACCTGCTCAGTGCATTCCTTGGAGGCTTTTCTTAGCTGCAGCACTGACAGATGAGTCAACATATTGTCAAGCATCCTAGTTTTCATCCAACCTTCATATCATCTCCAATATAATAATATACCTAGGAATGAGTTTGTATATTTAATGTCATTTCCAGTTGTTCAAAGACAACAAATTGGGGGACAAAAAGAGAGTGTACAGCTGTCTGCGCTTTGATTGCCAGTTATCTGCAATTATTTATAGCAGGCCACTTGTGATTAATGATATCCTTCATCAGCAGCATGGATGAACAAAAGCAGGATTATGTGCTTAATGGTTTCTCTGATCGCAAAGAATACACCTTTATGGAACACACAAACCCTAAAGCAGGCTGCTCTTTTCAGTTTCGCTCCAGATCATGACACTTAGTAGTTTTCACCCATCAAGGTCATTTCCAGCGCCGCTCCTCTTCGGTAAATAAGAGCCATGCTTTCACTGTTGAATCCGCCTGATTGACGTATCCTGGGATGCACTGGCCTGCTGGATACTCACATACACGCACGCGCACACAAACACACACAGCCTTTTTTCTATACACAACTGCAGGATTTATTCTGGATTTTAGGCTGCGGCTGACAAAGCAACACAGTCCCAAACAGGCAAACTGCATTCCAATAAACTCAAATGGCAACCACAAAAACACGAGGAGGTGAAGACTTGCTCTATCTGTCATCCATCAGCCGTGTGGTTTGCCACTGCGCCCTGCAGCGAGGCTCATACGTGCTGCTGCAGAATAATAATTATGTGTAAACCCTGACCGAGCAGCTGTCATATGAAAATGTGATTATATTGATTATTTGCTGGAGAGGTAATAGGTGTCATCGCATATTACTTCGCCTTAGCGACGCACAGCAGCGACGCCCATTCAGTCACAATCCGCTGGAGCATCATCTGCACCCTATACGGGAACTATATTACATTTACCTTCCATCCATTAAGGCCAGTTTCCGCGCCCTTTAAGCATAATAATCGTAGGCCACATTCCCTTGGGCATGTGTGAGAAGCAAAGTCAGCTCTGCTGCACAGCTTTCAGAGCAAGTCAGTGACTGACACGGGCTTTCACAGTCTAGAGCTTTACCGACGCTGACCAGCGATGCCCTAAAATCCAATAACTGCATCATTTCTAAGGGGAAAAAGAGCGGATTCTTACCGTATCACCAATCGCAGCGATGGTGGCGCGCGCACACACACACATCCAGCGCAGAGAGGAGTCTTGAATAACCTTTCCTGCGCTCTTTCATACAGTCCCCGGAACGCAGATCGTGGGTACAAATGCACCTTCCTAGTCGATAAATAATTTCACTGATTGGCGCCTCGACTCCAGGTGTGCAGTGTGGTTAAATCTTCCAACCGCAAAAGACGACGTGGAGTAATAAAGAGAGCGGATGGAAATGAAGCAGGGGTTTAATAAACAAATAGCTGCGTACTCAGTATCCCGATCTCGCGTCCGAGTGCTCAAGTCCAGTAGTGTTGGAGGAGGACAGACGCGGATCTCTCTCTCTCTCTCTCTCTCTCTCTCTCTCTCTCTCTCTCTCTCTATCTATCTATATGTTCTTACTGATTTCTGCTGAAGTCCACAGGCGCAAAGCGAAGCAAAGGACCGTGGTCAACTGAGAGAGAGAGGAGGGCGGGAGGGGTTCAGAAATGACAAACCAATTTGGAGGCGCGGTGGATGCTCGGATGATCAGAGCGCAGCCCGGCGAGAAGAGCGCTGCGTTGCAGGAGGCGGAGGGAGGCTGAGGAGGAGGGTGGGTGGAGGGGGTGATGATTCCTGCCTAGGGGATGCAGAAAGAGAGAGAGAAAAGAGAGTGAGGGAGAAAGAGGGAGAGATGAATGTGGGGGTGTTTGGNAGAAAGAGAGAGAGAAAAGAGAGTGAGGGAGAAAGAGGGAGAGATGAATGTGGGGGTGTTTGGCGGAAAACATGGAACTGGATCTGGCTCCTGTATCTCTGGACTTAGGGCTCCACCTGCCGTGTGAACACATGCAGGGGTCCCAGTCTTCATGTCAAGGACAGTCTAGAAGGTTTTTGTCGCAGTAATGAGTCCTATCTGAGAGACGTTTTATTCTTAGGTTTGTGTGTACAGTGAAATGATCAGACAGTCGTTCATTGTCTCATTCCTCTTAAAAAGGCGAGTAAAGGAATCAAAGTAGTCCTCATTTAGGATGTATGACCTCCTGGAACCAATTAAATGTTTTGACATGGTCTCCGAACCCCAGTTGGTGAATCACTGCATTAATGAAACGAACAGTGTGGTAGATAGCAATTCACCCTAAAGCCGTTTGCCCCGTAGAGGTTTACAGGACAAATCTATGTTGCTACTCTAAAAGATAACACATTCAAAAACATTAAAAACCATGAGAAAAAGCATTAAAATTATCAAACATTTAAATAAACGTGGCTAGACTTGTAATTAAAATCCAGAAACTGCCTCATGATAGTTGTAAGTGCATGTTTAGGAACACCTAGATTTCTGTCTAGTGGGAACTTGATATTTTATCTCACTCTAAATTTTCTGAACATATTGTTTGTGAGACACAGTGGCTGCCACGTGTTTGATTTAGCCTTACCATTTTGTTTTGTTTTGTTTTTTTTGTTTTTTTGTTGTTTTTTTTTTTTTTTTTNTTTTTTTTTTTTTTTTTTGGTTTGTTTTGTTTTCTGTTTTTGTTTTTTGTTTTTGTTTTTTCCTGGGGAATATTAGGAATATTAATAACACATGCTGCTGGATTCATAGTGACAATGCCTACTTGGCTATAATCATTACATATTTACATTTAAATGAGTCTATTTTGCAAAGTGTCTCAATGAACTATATAATACAGGCTTGGTGTATTCTAGTGCTTTTTTTTTAATTAGTGATGAGCCCTTTGTGTTTGAAGATCAGAGGGTGACATGCGCACTGCACGACGCACTGACAACCCGCGGACACAATGCAGCAAAATAAAGCGCTCGTCTTGTATCTTGACATCTTACGATCTGTCACAAATCTCTTATGAGCTGGATCAACAGAAAAGTGGCATTCTTAGTATCATTTACTGCAAAGCTACCCGTGGGCTGGAGGTCGTGGATGCATTGTGGTTGAAGTTCACTGGAAACCTGTTGATAGCCCACCGGCTCTGCAATGGAGGTGAGATAAACCAGGGATTATTGTCTCGGTGGATCCCGCATCAAGTCTAGAATTATCCATCATGTCTCAGGTCATGTTTTAAAGAAACGAACAGATTATCATGAAGGAAAAATGACTTCAAAGTATAGCTGTCGGGCCTGCGTAATTAATGGTTATCATTCATCTGGAGTAAAACATATTGGACTGTGAAGCAACAGGTATAAATATCGATTTCATCAGGCTGCCGTGAAGGGCGATCATTACTGCTTTAATCAGTGATCCCTAATTAAATTTTAGATGAGACATTGTCATTTCCAGCCAATCGTTTTGCAAATCAAATCATGTCATTGGTATCATGCTTTGAAGCTATACAGCCTTCCCCTTAACTCAGAATGGTAGAGAGTTCATGTGTCGCCTTTGATTACCATCACTGGCTGATAAAGCCCTTTGGAGAAGATTTAAATCCTACTAAAGAGCATTAGATGACAAGCCAGGCGCTTGCAAACAAGCATGGCACAGGAGAAATGTCGAGGTAAAATGTTACATGTTGTAGTAGATATTAAGTGGTACACTAATTATTCCTTTGTAGAAGAAGAGCTGGAGACCTGTAATGCAATAAAAAAATATACTAAACAGGATTCAGACAATGGAACAATCATCAGGAGGAAAACAATTTTAGTTTGCTCTCAGAATTATTGTGTTATGTCACATTACTGTAAGCAAACCATCTGTACAATGTCATCTTAAAGCAGGAACCATTTGTTTTTGTTGTTATTCGTGTTGCAGGTGCCAAACAGTGAAGAATGATGTTTAACTAAGATAATGTGGCAGACAGGCTCATTTCATCTGCAGACAAAGATGGAAATCATGGGTAAGTGTGTTGTCAGATAAATTCCAGTAACCTAAATTAATCCCCTACCAGAGCCACAATGGGTCAGGCATAGCCAGACAGGAGAGAATAGTTACATGTGCAGGTGGCACAGGACTCACGATCTGGTCAGTAGTCAAAACTTTGTGGCAAAGACTTCCAGGGTCCTAACCTTCTGCCACATACAATTACTGCAGCTGCAGCTTGTGCTCATTAGCTGCTGCTCAACAAAGTAAACAAGGGCAGGATGACCTAATGTGAACTCTACTTGAAATTCAGCAGTTATTTTTTTTTTTTTAGCTGAATGTGTATCACACCCTTCTCTTAAAATTATAAAATTTCCCTACTAAGCATTTACACAATTACATCACAAAGAAACACACATTTTTGTGTAGGATTTGACCATAGAAATCTATTTATGTTTCCTTTAGACAGACACACTTCCTGTCCACTCACACTCAGTCAGTGGAACTCAGTTGTTTTAATATTTGTCATACTGTGGATCATTTTTGGTTGTCATTGTAGATTTTAGCAACAGGCTTTGTATATTAATAAAGTCAACTTTGCAAGATTTGAGAGAATCTTAAGGGAACTTATTGATTTTCCCACAGACCTTGTTATCAAAGGTCTGCATTTGTACCTGGCTCAAACGACAGTTGCTACATACGGATATTAATTTTAAACCAAACTGCTGCAGAATTTCTGTTTCTCTGTGACCCAAATGATATATGATTTCTCTGTAGATTCTCAGTGTGTCTTGGAGGCTTTGGAGAGACTCCAAGCCAAACTGAAGGAGCGAGGAGAGGTCCCCACACAGGAGAAACTCTCATTGCTAAAGACTGTCCTTCAGAGCCCCCTATTCCATCATATACTCAGCATACAGCAAGCACAGCAGCGTCCCCCAGCAAAGGTACAGTATGAGCACAAGTGTGTGGGTGTTTGGTGTATATCAGTGAGGAAGGAAGGAGCAGGCATCACTCCTAAAAAAAAAAAAAAAAAANAAAAAAAAAAAAAAAAAAATGCAGGAAACAGACTGAATGAGTAATCAGCTTACTTAAGCTTACCTCAGAGAGAGAAAAAGAGAGGGACAGGGAAAGAGAGGAAGCATCAAATCTAGCATCTGCATCAAATCTAGGTTTATGTAAAAGTCATCTGAAATATTGTGACAGACATGGTCATATGTTGTCATGTGTATATTCACACACATCTGTTGCTTCTTCATATGTCGTTATCTGTAAATGACGTTTGTGACACCATCAAGATTGAACACATTGTCTGTTGCTGACATGCATCGGATCAGTTGCAGCTGAGTGTGAAGAGGCTCTGCACCTCCTTATCTAAGGCCATGGTACTTTGCAACAAATTGGTGGATTTTTCTGTTCAGGTGGGGAGTGAGTTGATGTCCCAAGTGAAGGGTTTCAAGTATCTCGGGTCAGATGGAGTGTGAGATCGACAGGCATATTGCGGTGATGTTTCAAACTTTCATGGTGAAGAGAGAGCCGAGCCTGAAGGCAAAGCTCTCAATTTACCAGTCGATCTACGTTCCTACTCTTCCCAATGGTCGTGACCTCTGTAGTGGCCAAAAGAATGAGATCACGGACACAATTTGCCAAAATGAGTTTCCTTTGAAGGGTGTTGGGACTCACCCTTAGTGATAGAGTAAGGAATTTGGAGATCAGGATGGAACCCCAAGTAGAAGGACTGCTCCTTCGCATTGAAAGAAGCCAGCTGAGGTGGTTTGGGAATCTAATGAAGATGCCTCTGGATGCCTCCCTGGGGAGGTATTCCAGTCATATCCAACTGGGAGGAAACACACTGGAAGATTTATACATCCCATCTATCCTGGGAACATTTTGGGGTCCCACAGGAATAGCTAGAGGACATGGCTCAGGAGAGGAATATCTGGGCAATTTTTGCTTAGCATGCTACCTCCATGACCCGGACCTGGATAAGCAGTGGAAAATGGAGGGATATGGATGTCTGTTGTGGTTTGTGTGATGTGTGCTGAAATAGGTTATACAGTCTTCACCCTACCATATTTACATGAGCTATGAAGTGTAAGCCTGTCGTCCTTTAGCGTCTCAGCATTTCATGAAGTATGTCACAAGATTATGTCAGAGGTTCTTAATATTTATCAAGATAATCTTCAAATTCAATCCATGCATACAACATTCAAACATTTTTCGTATTTTCTAATAAATTTGCAGGTCCTAGCTAAGTGCTTCTATCACTTATACTATACTATTTCAACAGCAATGAAAGATGATAGAGTGGAAATGCATACAGAGCGGAAGAAGCTCTCTACTGAATATCCCTTTTAAGCCTTGAAATAGAATACGTAAAACACAAGGAGCAGATCTGAGGTTATGAGTATTGAACAGGCACCTTTATCTCAGATCCTCACATATTTGTCTCCTTGTGTTCATTCTCTCCTATCATTCCCCTCTCCGCTCCATTTTAAACTTATCTGCCTGTTTTTTGCCTCACATACATAAACTTGTCCTCCCTGCTCCTTTCCACATCTTTTTTCATTTCAATGCCCTCCTCTCCCAACTTAAACTCAATTCTGTTTCCCATTGCTCCATCACTCCTCCGTGTACTCTTATCTCCCACGACTTCTTTCCTTAATTAATGTTTCTTCCTCTCTATCAAACCACCAGCCCACTTCTTTATCTCCCTCATATGTTTTTCTTTCAATATTTCTCCATCTGTGTGCTCTCTATCCCATGCATCCATCTTGCCTTCTTCCACCCTTTCAATTTCACCCTGTCCTTTTCCTTCCATCCATGCATGTGTCAATCCTACAAGGGGAAGCAAGTCTCCAAATCTATATCCATGAAGTGTGGACCATGCCAGGGTTTGCTGCTGGGTATGAAGGCGCTCAGCCACAGCGACTCCTACACATGGGCCATGGAGAACCGAAGGCCCAGCACTGCCAGATCCTTCCACAGAGATGGAAGCAACTCCTCTCTGGACTCACAGGATTTGTTCCTGTCAGACCTAGATAACTGTGTTCACACTGAATCTCAGGTACCTAAAAATTAAGATTAAAAAGATTAAATTACTCTATAAAATTCAAGCATCCTTGAATGTGGCAATATCTAAGGGCTTCATCGTAACAGGGTAGTCAGCTTGCTTGACATCATCATATTTACTTCTATTTTNATATCTAAGGGCTTCATCGTAACAGGGTAGTCAGCTTGCTTGACATCATCATATTTACTTCTATTTTCTAGTACTGTACTCCTCCTCGAATCTCCCGAACCATGTCGATGGGGAGAAACCTATGTGCTATTGCCTATGAGGTACAGTAAGCTTATATAAGGTGTTAACATTTTGTTTTTTTTTTAACTCCCTCTGTTATACTGTTCCTCCTTTTTATCAGTTCAATTGAAATGGAATCTCTCCCTCCCTCTTGTTGTTATGTATTCTCTGTTAGAGACGTCATGTGGAGGTAATAGAGGTGGTCAATGATGGGAAGGGACTTGGCTTTGGTATCATAGGAGGACGGAGCACAAGAGTGATGGTCAAAACCATCCTTCCTGGAGGAGCTGCTGGACGGGTAAATCCACCTGTAAATCAGTTAATATGAAATATCACAACAAAAGTACTTGTTATGGTGTGGTAATTGAGCAAAGGCGATTGAGTAAAACATTCAGACGGTTCACAAGACAACAGTTCACGTGAGATGTATTGATGGGATCCTCGTGTTCACATGAGATATGTTTCTTGTCATGGGGCTCCTCAGGACAAACGCCTTCGTAGCGGGGATCAGATCCTGCAAATTGGAGATACAGATCTGGCAGGCATGAACAGCGAACAGGTGGCACAGGTGAGGTGTCCCATTTGTAAAGATTTACATTCAGATTAGGTGTTTTTCCTTATTCTTTTCCCCAAAGACTGTAACAAAGATGATTTATGTAGTTTGTGTTATAAAACAGCTAAATCTGCCTTATTAGTCTGACCCAGTCATTATGTGTATCTATGTCACATGCCGTGTGTTTCCAAGGTGACTGTCTTTTCACAGATTTTTTTTTTTGTTTATTTTATTTATTTATTTTTTTGTCAAACGCAATCACTTTTCATCCCCTCACAAATGACCACCTGGTCCAGGTGCTGCGAAATGCTGGTTGCAAGGTGAAACTGCTCATCGCCAGGGATATTAGCAAGGACAACAACCTTTCCACACCTGTCGCCAGCCTGGACAGCAAGGTATGTGTGTGTGTGTAAGTTTCTATGTGTGCAGAAGCGTGCGTGTGTGTGTTTGCTTACAATTGTGTGACTTGATGTGCCTAAACCTGTCTTCTCATCAAATTGTAGTCAGTTTGTATGGAATATTCAGTGGAGCAGTATACACAAACTGTTTGTGTGAGCCTGTGTGTGTATGTTTGTAAAGAATTACAGCATATAGTTAAAGGCAAATGTTTGCTTTCTGTGGAAAATGGCTAATCAATGCCATTATGTGTACAATACAGGATGATCTGCACCCATAAAAACCTATTAGGGGGAATTCATAAAACACAGATTTAAGGTGTCGATAAGGACAAATGTTGTCACACAAACATGTTCCCTCATTCATAAACACCTGTCACAGCATGTATTTTCTTATTTATATGTCAGGGAAGCGATTCATAAAACACACCATCATGCAAAAATTAAGCTTCAGTTTGAGGTAAATGTCAGTGATACAAAATCTGAGTGACATTTTAAACTGTATTTGCCTCATGTGTCAGTGATCAATGAATATGATATTTAATCCCACTCAGTTCATCAGTCAGTGTATTTCAATGGCGAGTTTAATCCAATCTCACATTCTCTTTGCACTGTGCCTCTCCTTCAAGCCTCATTCGCTGCGCTCGGTGTCCCCCCCCCTCTCTCTCTCTCTCTCTCTCACATACCACCTCCACCTTCTGTGTGTGGATTTATCTCTCTTATATTTGTGTCAATATCTTAAAACGCAAAGCTCTAAAGCACAATTTAGGTCCAGTGTTGACTTTGCTTTGAAACCAAAGGAAGCAGTATAAAGTGTGGCTCTTAGAGCTGCTCATTAAACTGCCGATCTTTATTGGCTTTTATCTGTGACGCCCCATACAACAATGTGTCGGTAATGAGATAACAATGCACTGGTTAATGTAAGGGAAGCTTTATAAAGGAGCTTAAATTATCATGGTGCTTATTTAACATGTTGCCATGTAATTACCATCATTTGTTTTAAACAAATTCCCTTTTTTTTCCATGTGCTTCTTTTCAGCTCAGTGACATGAATGATGACTGTGAGTACAGTGTGCAGTTCACTAAAAACAGCCGGGGCCTGGGATTCACCATCTCCAGCTACATAGGTGACCTAAACTCAGGTAATCATTTTTACTGAGTCGTGGTTAACTTAAGATCAAACAAACAGAGGAAATAATAATCGCATATATTCTCCTACGCTGTGCCATTAACAATGGTGTATGAGCTTGGAGCTGACATTGAACAATTAATACTAAGTGTTCATTTTATTTGCTTTCCTTAGTGTATGGCACTGGTGTGATGGTGAAGAGCATAGTGAAAGGGAGCACTGTCGATCAAGATGGACGCATCCACGTTGGAGATGTGATCTTATCTGTGAGTTCCACTCAGAACACAGCAGATAACTTGTTTTCCTGAGCCCTCTGAAGACAAATATCTTGTTGTCTCAAAAATGTGCTCTCTGCTGAATTTTAACAATTTCAACAGCCCAAAAACTGCAAAGTTTGCAGCCTTTAGTTTTTTCATACGCACCAATTAGGGAATTTTTTTAGCTGATAAAGTGGAATTCTTCTGGTTACTTTTTATTTTTACTCCCTCCCATCTCTTCATCATCTCTGGTTTCTGTCTCTGTCTTTGTTTATTTTTGATTACTATTGATTTCTTTTTACTCTCCAATTTTATTTACTGGCATGCGGCTTACCTTCACCACGTTTTCTCAATCCATAAACATTTTGCTTCAATCTCATCATACCTGCAATCCTTCCCATGTCTGTTTTCTCACCCTCAGGTTAATGGAGTGAGCCTGCAGGGCTGCAGTGAGCAGCGGGCCGTGGAAGTGCTGAGGAGGACAGGTCCTCTTGTCAGGCTGAGGCTGCTGAGGAAGGCCATTCGTCTGAGCCACATCCTGCCTCCAGTTCCGCCCCTGCAGCCCCTCAGACACTCCCACAGCTTCCACGAGGCAAACCCCTACAGACTGGGCCTCAACAAGATCCAGGAGACAGGTGCTGTCGTGCATGGTGCTATGATGACTCAATATGTTTGTTGAGCAACATTGACTGGGATTACATGTCGATTTCACAGTCTGCCCAGATGTTTATGTAAATATAGCCGCAAATTCACCCACAGATGTTATCTTGGTGCATTGTTAAGTGCATTCTTTATCATCATTCTGATATCAGCTCACAGTAGTTTCTGAAGTTCCAACACGATAAAGTTTGGTTCTTCTTTGGCCTTGCAATGAATTTTGCTACCTCTGGCATGTGTCCCTGGCATCTGTCAAGTGCTTGTCAGAAAATTGAACTCATGATCATTTCTTCGTTTGGTTTATTTGTGGATGTGTGTGTGTATGTGTCTCTGTGGGTGCATGTGTGTGTTTGCCTGCATGTGACTCTCAACATTTTTTCGCAGGAATCTGTTCTCTGCATGAAATCTCCCGGCGAGCAGCATATGCCAACCGACGACCCCGACATGATTCAAGAGATGGTAAGCTCTCATTCCATTCCTGCACTGCAGCCTGGGACTGGATCATGGGACTTATTCTGATAGGCTGACTGGGCTCAGAGAACAACAATATGGCAGTGAGGCTTGCTCCTTGATAGAAATCTATTTATAGTGTTGTGCAGTCATGTGTCTATCCAAGTGATTCTGTTCATTCCAGATGATTTGTGTCTCACCCCGCCTGCATGTATGGCTTTATTTAGACAAAGATTTTTGGGTTTGATTAGAGAGTACAGGCAAATAAGCCCTGATTGCTGCAAGGCTTTAATAGATGAGCAAGAAAGCGTCAGCTTGCCAAGAAATAATCATAATACTGTGGGTGTGAGTATACAGTATGTGTCTCTGTGCATGTGTATTGTTGTGTGTTGATATCTTACTTTGCCATAAAACATGATGGTGTCTTCTGTCTATAAAATAGTTGAGGTGATTTTTTCATATGGGTCCCTATTCCTTATTGATTGGATCATCTAAGACTAGGAGCAATGTATTTGTGTAGACATGATATGAATGTGTGTGTGTGTGTGTGTGTGCGTGCGTGCGTGTGTGCATGCATGTGTGCATGTGTGTGCATGTGTGTATTTTACAGCAGTAAAACTAACATCAGCTGAGGAGGAGGACCTGCAGAAGAGGTGGCAGCATGCAGTCGGACCACGATACGAAGTTGTTGTATGTCTCCCTGTACTTGAATAAAACATAGCTAGAAAAAACAAGAAGGTACTCTGAGAGCCCATACCTCCTCCAAGGCCAACAAAATCCCCAATTTAAAAAAAAAAAATCACCCCCCCTCTCCTTGTATCAACACCAACATAAGCAGATCCTCCTTTAAAAAAAAAAAAATAGCCACCATGCTAAATCTTTTAAAAGCAGAAAATTCTTCACAGGCTGATGTCTATAATTCCTCTTTACCTCTAACCTCCTCTTACCCACCAAATCTTGCTTTTTTTCATTCATTCCTGTCCCCACAACTTCCACATTGCCCTTAGGTGTGTCAGCTGCAGCGCTTCAGTGACACAAGTGGTCTGGGAATCAGTCTGGAGGCTCGGGTGGGTCACCACTACCTGTGCTCTGTCTTACCTGAGGGCCCTGTTGGCCAGAGTGGCAAGATCTTCACTGGAGATCAAATATTAGAGGTGACTCCTTAGCCAGTAATTCTGCAACTCATCATGTAGTCATTTGATGAAGATATGAGATTGCATAAACTGGAATTAGACGTCATCCCATGTGGAATCGAATGTTTTTGTTTCCGCAGAATATTTCAAGCCACAGTGCAGCAGAAAGTAGTCATAAGATGGGTGTTGTGAGAATGTGTGCCTACGTGCTTGAGTGCGTGCACTGTAGGGGTGTGTTTGCCCTCTTCCACCTCTGTTTGGCAGGTTCACGCCCCCACACGAACCACTCGATTTGATGAGCAGTCTGATGAACTCTTGTATGTTTCACAGTGAAGTTAGATTGTAATATATAAGCCATTGCAAACTATCTTTTATCTGTCCATTATGTATTTTTTAAAAGGCTGCAAACAGGATTAAACCAAACATATGAATATGGAGTACAGTTTTAGAATTAACGCAAAATGTGTCTCTCCTGGCAGGTGAATGGGATCCCTCTCATCGGACAGACACATAAGGAGGTCATCAGTATTCTAAAGGCGCTGCCAGTGCATATATGCATGGTGTGTTGTCGAATTTTACCACCAGCTATTCCTGACAGCGACGAGGAAGATGACGATGATCCCCGTCTCACCCTGAAAGAGTTACTTGCTGAGTTTAACAAGAAGGTATGTATAGATGAGCGAAGGAAGGAAGGAAGGAAGGAAGGAAGGATTAATGCATTATTAGTGTTAAAAGCAGAGTGAGCATGTTTGAGCCCAGTAAATACAACCCACATACACATTACATTACTGCTAACCATTTTCCAAAGCATACTACAGGAGCAATAAATTTTAGAATTATTTTTCTTTCCTGCCAGGCAGCCATTGGTTTCAGTTCATTCCAGCATACTATTAAAATCAGATTGTAGAGACTTGAAAACCAAATCAAGCTTCTTCTTTTTATTCCCTGAATTTACTTAATTTAACCAAAAACTGAGCTTCACTGAAGAAAATGTATATCTCTGCCAAAGAATATAGTCCCAGGAGAAAACTGCTTTTACTGAGAAATTAAAAACAACAGTGCCTTCTACATTCAAAAATGTGGGCAGGCAAAAAATTGAATTTTAAGGTGGGTGTATCATCTCAACATATGATTTTGAAATATTAGAGGATTTGGCAAAGTAAAATAAAAAACAAAAATATGGTTTTATGTTTTGGACATGGTAACGGTATGCGAGTAGTATTTTTTGGATCAAACATGCTAGAGTCACTGGTATGGTACTTTAAAATCCTTCCTGTTAATAACACCCTCACAATTTAAAACAATATTTGCATTTGAAATGCCACTCAAAATTACCAGATGATAAGTACTTCTACTATAAATCAATGTCCTTTGCTGCATCCTCTCCGTCCTCTTTGCTTATCCCAGTTGGACCATGGCTGTGTCATCCCCTGTCCTACGGCGGAGGACATCACCAAGCGTGGCGTGCCCCCCATGTCACCTCCTCTGGCCATGTGGGAGAGAGAGGCTCAGGTGGTCGAGCTGGAGAAAGGAGAGTCAGGACTGGGCTTCAGCATCCTAGACTACCAGGTCAGAGACATGCCCCTGAGCCTGTCTGCAAATAGAACAGACTGGAATCAGCTGCAGTCAAAGAATAGCAGCATGGAGGGAGAGGATGAATAATAAGAAAATGCATAATGGAGAAGAATGTAGACTGACTTTGGATATTCTACAAGGCAAATTCTTGGTTGTAAGGGTATGATTCTGCAATAATATATGAAATCTGTGTTTACTATTTAACTGTAGGATCCAGAGGATGCCACTAAAACAGTTCTGGTAATCCGGTCCTTGGTGCCTGGAGGTGTAGCAGACCAAGATGGCCGCTTACTTCCTGGTGATCGCCTCATGTTTGTTAATGGAACTGATCTTGAAGGCTCCAGTCTGGATTATGCCGTGCATGCCCTTAAATCCACTGGCTATGGTCCTGTTCGCATTGGTGTTGCCAAGCCACTACCGGTATGTGAAGACAAGTAAATTTCAATTAAAGGACCACACCAGTGGTTTTGCGTGTTTGAGCCCAATAAATACAACCCACATACATGTTACATTACTACCAACCATTTTCCAAAACGTTAAACTGTTTTAGTTTTTGTGTTATTTTGCCATAATCCTTATGGTTTAAACTCAAATGTTCAAGTGATACACCCTTAAAATTCAGCGTTTCACCTGCTGATACTTATGCATGATTTCTGTGATTTCTCGATAAAAGCAGTCTTCTCCTGGAACTATATTCCCTGGTGGAGAAATATGTTTTCTTTTGTGTTGCTCCGTGTTGGATTATGTTAAATTATGATGATTATTTGTAATTTTGACAAAAACAATAATAATGGTGAGTGGTATGCTGTGATGGATTACTTATGTCATGCACATTTCAGTGATTTTTATAGCATATTAGAATGAATTTAAACCAATGGCAGTCTTGAAGGTAGGAAAAATAATTCTAATATTTGCCGCTCCAGTAGTAATTTTGGAAAATGGTTGGCAGTAACGTAACATTAATGTGGGTTTTATTTATCGTGCTCAAATGCTAAATCATGAGTACTGTTCTTTAAAATATGCTGAATTAGATAAATATGAATAAATTTACCACATAAGCAAATTCTACTCATAAGAAAAGCATTTGCACAACTATGATGAATTAACAAACAAAAATATAACTCATTAAAAGACATTTATTTCCCCCCACACATCTGAGAACTACTTAAATGTGAGTTTTTCTTAAGAGCTTTCTTCTGCTTTTGTTGTGGACTGTGGCTTAGTAACGAGGAACAGAGCATCCAGTTACAGGGCGTCTGAATTTTTAATGCAGCTGAGAGATGAACACAATGCTGGACCACACTACAGATGGAGAGAGAGAGCGAGAGAGAAGTAGAGGGTGTCTAATTTACATTGACCTTCTTCAGCTTTGCTTACATGCTAATTCACTCAGTTTTGGACTACACACGGTAGCACACATACACTTTTTTTTCCCCCCTATTTTGTAAAAACTCTTACATTTTTACTTTGGGCTGTTATATTCTCAGCTGGAACTGTGTGGTGGCCTAACACCCATTTCTGAGAGGAGCACGCGGGTTTCCTGCGATGATGCTGACAGCCACACTCAGGTCAGCCTGCTAGCTGAGGGAAACACTAACACCAACACTCGCAATTCTGAGGAGAACTGCATCATCCAGCCCTGCTACACTACAACGGTATGCTAACTATTTGTTTATACTGTCTCCATACTGTCTGTTTGCTTTTCTACCTCTGTGTTTAGAAAAATAATAGGAATTTGTTTGTCTTGTATTGGTTTGACAAATCTGCCAACAAATAAACCATAGAACAGTTTAAAGGACCATACAAGTGATTTTGCATGTCTGAGTCCAATATACTGTATATACAACCCGCCCATGTCACATTACTGCCAACCATTTTCCAAACATGCTTCTGGAGTGGTAAATATTAGAACTGTTTTTCCTACCTTCCAGGCAGCCATTGGCTTCAGGTCATTCCAGTATGCAATACTATAAAAAAATCAACTTGTAGAGATTTGAAACGTGGTTGAGATGACTAATCCTTCCCAGCGGATCACATGCAATTTTTTATTTTTTTTTGGTCGAAATTACATAATTTAACTGAATCAAGAAAAGCTACACGGAAGAAAACTGCATGTTTCCGTCAGGGAATATAGTCCAAGCTTTTACAATTAAATTAAAATGATGTGCCTTCTACAATCCTGCCTAATTGTTAGCAGGTGAAACTGCTAATAATGTGTGGGCCTATAAAGCTTTTTGAGACATTGTATGTGATATTGAGCAATACAAATAAATTTGACTTGACTTGAATGGAAAACATTGAATTTTAAGGTGGGTGTATCACCTGAACAGTTGATTTTGAAATGAGGATTTGGCAAAATAACACAAAACCTAAAACACGGATTTGTGTTATTGGAAAATGGTTGGCAGTAATGTAACGTGTAAGCAGGAAGTACTGATTAGGCTGCAACATGCAAAATCACTGTTAGATTCTTTAAATTGTACACAAGGTGTTAAACCAATATTACCCACAGCAATATTGCTCCAGCACTGATTTTCTCTATATACTGTGTAGAGAATATAGATCTTTAATAAATGGAAACCCAAGTCTAAAAGTTTCATTTGGATATGCATTTTGTTATTAAACAGTATCAGTATTTGTAAAATGAGGATTTTCTTGGTCCATAAGAATCAGTAGACAAATGTGTCATTGCTATATCTTACAGTACTACAGGACATCTTACCATACACACTCATTACCATGCAAATCAGAGAATCAGTGGTCGCCACTTTTGCTGCGTTTAAGATTACCACTACACGTAAGGCTGTCCGGGTCTCTTTATTCACATTGTGCTGGTGAGGAGTTAGAGGCTGACGTATCAGTATCTGGTTCAGGTATGGAGAAAGTGCACAGTGTCAATGACTTGTTCTTCCATTGTGGCTGAAGGCCTCAGTGCAGCCCTGTTGAAGCAGGCTTTTGTTGTGGTGTTTGCTTAATTACCAACAATTGGCTCTCAAACAAAAGACTTACTTCTTGCTCAACATCGCCACACTGTCTTGCAAGGACACACCACAATGACTCAATGTCTTACACACAACCACGCGCAGACTTAGAGCAGAAAATGGCTGAGTTTTCTCATCAAAGACAGGCTCATTGCCAAAGTAGCTTCAGAACTTCACACTTGTACTCTCTCCGAAGGTTCAAAGAAGATCTCCTCGTTGCCCTGTTCTGTTGAAGTGACCTGAGGGACCAAAGTATTCTACCTTTCTGCATGTCTTATATCTCAGAAGTAATCTAAAGGGCTCCACTTAAGAGAGTTAGCAGTTGTTTGAAATCAGTTTTGTTTCAAACCAAGCATCTTGGATGATGATGACAGCAACTGAGGACCTTTGCAGGATATCTAAAACGAATTACTGTGCCATTTATTCCATGTCATGCTTTCCTTTTTATTGTTCACTATTTGTCTATTTATCACCTCACCTTTACTCTCTCTCTCTTAGGAAAACCAGCTGCGTCAGCGCTTCAGCATCATGGAAGACGACGATAAGCAGCAAGCCCCACCTCCACTCCCCCGAACCAGCTTTGAGAGGACAATCACTGTTGTCCGGGGCAACCGTAGCCTTGGTATGTTCCCCGTTTTTCTCATGATGGTGGTGGTGTCTTGGTGTGTGTACATCGCTGCTATGGCGATAATGGCAATGATAGGCGTTGATGACAGCTGCCCTGAAGAAGAGTGCTGAAGCGATGCTTCCCTCATATCCATGAGAGGAGATTTAGTGTGTGCATGTGTCTGTGTATGAAAGATTAGGGAAGAGGGTCACAGAAAGACAAAATAAGTTGATATATTGTATTTGCAGTATATCACTAATAATTTAAATGTTATTTAGGATTTATATATATATTTTTTACTCCAATGTCAAGTGAATATGTCTTAATTTATCCAAGAGAAAGTTCAATGTTTATGACAGGGAGGAAACAGGGTATAAGACACTCCTGCACTTTCATCTAAGGGCACCATGCAAAGTATAAGCAGAAAAAGCTCATTTATATTAAGGAATTGTGCTCCACTAAGGCACTGCACTTGTGTTTGTGAAAGGTTTTATTATTCTATACTTGACATCTAGAGAAAACCAAGGCCATAATAAACAGTCTGTTTCACTACATTCTTTAATTTTCATCTGTTTAAAATATTGTAGGTCTTCTTGTTGAGACATTTACACTAATATGGAAGGTTTACAGGTTTAAGTGGGTATTATACATTTAAATGCATTTGATCATCATGGGCAAAGTTATGGTTTTATCTTTAATGCTTGAATTATCAAAATTCTTAGGCAGTTCCCTAATATTTATTTGTGCTAGTTTACCTATTATTAGGTGCCTTGTACAAATCTGCTCACTTCATGTTTTAGAATACATGTACATGCAGTACATTTTGGGTTTGTTCTGTACAAACTACATGGTTTTTAGAGCAGGTTGTTAAATGGCAGTGTTCAATGGACTGAAATTAGATCTTTTTTCTCACCTTTCTTGTCTAAAAATACATAACAGCCTATGTAGAAGTCTCGGTTTTAGTCTTGATCTCTTGCTTTTAGTTTCATATGTATTAATAATAATAATATATAAATCATTATTAAAAGTTTTAGGAACAGATTATCATAGGGAAATGTTTTGATGCTGTGGGCATTCATCCTTATTTCTTCAAACCTTCTCTGTGTCCCCTGTCCATTGTATCCCAAGCATTATGATTGTATAGTAATTTGAATGTAAATCCAAAAATAATAAACTATTTATGTGATGAAATATAAACATAAAGTCATTTCTTTGACAACTTCAAATTATGTACTGCCATAGTGTAGTGGATGTGCATAGCGTAGCTTGTCTGGGTATCAGGTGGCAGTAAGCAAGCATGAATGATCTTCCTGTGCTGCTGTATACTAGCCTGGATGATTTGTTACACCCTTTTCTGTCTGCAGCGCGTGCGTGTATGTGTGTGTGCATGCGTGTGTATGTGTGTGTGTGATTCCAGATTTACCTGCTTCTGCCTGTTTGCACTAATGAAGTATTTGTGTAATCTACCTAGTGTCCAGTTTAATAATGCCAAAATCAGGTGTGTGCGCGCTACTGGCATGTGTTATCCCTACAGTCTTCTGTGCCCTATGCCCTTTGTGGGGGTGTGTGTATGTGCGTGTCTATGACTGTGAAGGATGATGCTGTATAAATGTCAAGCATTTGCGGTCATGTATGTGTGCTAATCTGCCTAGTGTCTGTCTTGATTATGCTGTTTATGCCGATGTCAGGTGTTTGTTTGGGTAACTGTCTGTCTGTTTGGCATGCATTCAAATAAGCCATCCCCCCACTCACCTGCGTGTGTGTGTGTGTGTGTGTATGTGTGTGTGTGCGTGCACGTTGGCAGGGATGTTGGTGAGTGCTATCAAGGACGGTTCAGGCATGCTGGTACGCAGCGTGGTCCAGGGAGGCTCTGTTAGCCAGGATGGCAGACTGAGTGTCGGGGACGCCATCTTGGCCATCAACGGAGAACCCACCTCCAACCTGACCAACGCCAAGGCCAGGGCCATGCTCCGCAGACACTCTGTCATCGGGCCAGAGATAAGGTGAGGAGCCAATCATGGCCAAGCAGCATTACAGCGGAGAGCTTTGTACTGAATTCTAAAACAAGTGACACTTACTCTTACAAGTTGATCTACAGGTTGCACACTCTGGAAGATCTTAACGGCATTTTAAAGTTCTCCCCTCCACTTTACATTTCTCAGTTCCCTCAGAATTGCCTTCCAATAATCGTGACTCTGTATCCTCATCCAAAAACACCATGTTATTGAATATGCAGTGACTACTGTATGTGTCATTTCCTTTTTTTTAATAATGTGTCTCCCAGAAATACTGTTATTTTTGAAACATGACTCACGCACAAGATGATGTCATATGGTGCAGTAACACCTGTAAATAACTTCAACATAAATCAAGTAATTTTTCTTGTGAGCAATAAATCTATTTTCACAGTTCTCTCTGGATAATCACAATAATAGTCAAAGTTAAAAGGATTATTATTATTATTATTATTATTATTATTATTATTATTATTATTATTATAAGATTGTGATTGTTATAATATACAGTATACAACCAACACACATTACTGCCAGCAATTTTCAAAAACATACTACTGGAGCATTACATTTTCAAATTGTTTTTCCTTCCATCCTAACAGCCATTGGTTTTAGTTTATTCTGGTATGTCATAAAAATCAAGTTGTAGAGACCTGAAATGTGCATGACATAAGTAATCCATCACAGCAAACACAATGTCTACTAATTTTTTTGTTGAAGTAACTTAATTTATCCGATCCAACATGGAGCTGCATAGAGGACAATGTATGTCTCCGCCAGGAAATATAGTCCTAGAAGAAAACGGCTTTATCTGAGAAATTAAAAAAATCGTACCTTCTACAGTTGTGCATTAGTGTTAACAAGCAAAACACTGAATTTTAAGGTGGGTGTATCTCCTGAACATTTGATTTTGAAATATTAGGGGATTTGGCAAAGATAATAGGAAAACGAAACTATGGTTTTATGTTTTGGAAAATTGTTGCCAGCAATGTAACGTGGATGCAAGTAGTATTTATTGGCTCAAACATGAAAAACATGCAAAATTACAGGTATGGCCCTTCAAACACATATTTCTATATCCATAATATTTGTGTTAGGTGCATTATTTTGTACATGTAAAGTAACCAAATCTGACTAACTGAATACCTATTTAAACTTAAATACCTATTAAATACCTATTTCAACAAACCTCAGGTAGCTAACATACTCTAAAATGATATTGTGTATTATGCATTTTAATATCACCATAATTGTACACTAATTTTATCATGAGCCATAATCTGCTCTGTTGTGTGATTACAGTATTTGCAAATTTAGTCATATTAGGGCTTCCATGTTCATATTGCCTGGCATCATCACTTTTCTGGATGCTGTAATACAAAACACTCAGTGGACCATTGCAGGAAGTGCAATGTGGAGCTGATTCAAGTGGTCATGAGTGTTCCCAGCTCCTCACACACCCACTGAGAAAGTACTCCTCACTGTCCCAGGCAATATCCAAGGGCGACTGCATGCCTCTGGCTCACAAATGACAAATATCGTCACCACACTGTACATAATGTGCCATCTGTGAGATTGCTAGATGTATTAATTACTTTGATTTTTTTTTTTTTTTTAAGNTTTTTTTTTTTTTTTTTAAGCAACGCACTAAATATGTCTGTAATGCTGTATGCAATCATCTTCATATTACCTGTTTTTCTCCCTCTGTTTTAATGGAAATAATATATCATAATATGCCATAGTCAGTTTGAGATGACAACTTGCATGACTCCATATCACCCTAATGACAGCTGTCACCATAAAATGCAGCGCTCATTAACTGTAGTTGTTAACTCACGGGAGAAATATGAATTGTGTCAGACATTTTATACTGTGTGGATAAATGCAAATTGTAACACATAAAATTAGAGTCTTAATAACTCCAAACAAAACGACCTGAAATTGCTAAGGTCGTTAAAAATTTTGGGACCTCATATGCCCTTTGCACCATTAGCTCTCAAAACCAGTCCATGCACTGGACCCTGCATTGAATAATTTGCAGAAGACAACAGTCATTCCTTTACATTACATTTTACATTACTTTAGTCAAATCCAGATATGAATATTTAGAACACAGGGCTGTAAGAATGATTTGTCTTTTTGAATGTTTTCTTTACCTCACTGCTTAGGTAAATCACATCATATATTTTAGGGAAAATCGATGACATAAAGATGAATAATAATAATCAGTATTGCACATAGTTCTTTCAGTCCGGTACTAAAATGAGATGAATACCCAGAGATCTAGGTTGGTACGCAGCTTTTTTACTCACTGATTACGTTATGTAAATGAACCAGAATGTCCATCCAGCCTAATCTTTACACTGGTCAATCAGCTTCTCCTGCTGCAGTCTGAGGAAGCTGGAAAACACACTTCAACATGTCCAGTACCGACATGTTGTAAAGAAAGACTGACACTAAAAACTGTTTTTGCAGATGTGCTCAGGCTGTGACAAACTGAATCTGATTGGCTGGGAGAAGCCTCCGTGTTTTCAGCAAAGTCCCTCCATGCAGACATCTAACATTCTCAGACTTTACAAAGAAAATTTCTCATTCATTGCATATATCTGTCTAATTTTTCGTTGCCCCCTTTCGTAGAGCACAACACACACGTGTAGCTGTGTCTTAAACTCACAGTGCCTCTTTACTTTTCCTGATGCCTAAAAACTGTTGAGGAAGGGCTGCTGGAGGTAGAAGCAGGACGTGGATCTTTACCTGCAGTAGGTGTCTCTCCTTCCTGCTCAGGTTAAAGTGTTTACGATAGGTGAGCTCACTCAGGTCTCACAAAATTTCATGATGAATTCAATTGATTTCATTACAGTCACACCTGGGGAAGATGGGGGGGAGGAGGATGATGATGAGAGACAGATTATCCCCCCCGTCTTTTCTGTCTCTTAGCTGCCTGCTACGCAAATGAGCATTTATGTCTTCTATATATGTCTGTCTATATATGTCTATATATATGTATATATGTCTATATATGTCTTCGATTAAGCACAGGAAAGCCAGGATTCTGACTGTTGAGTGAATGTAGCAACACCCAGTGGGTTTGATAATGATCAAGAACTGAAAAAAAGTTATTTGATACTGCTTACATTTTTGTAGATGTACCCATGCAAATCTTGACAATCAGCATGACTCTAATGAGTGAGAATATATAAATATAAATACGTGCCCTTCGCAGTCACAAACATTTCCCCTGCATTATCACTGTAAATGAGCTCATCTCACTACACATCTCCATTACCACCTTGTTTTTGATGTTGCAGTCATAGTTGACTGAGGCACTGCAGTCATGTTAAATTAGATTAGATGATGAAATTTTAAAGATTGCTGGAAGCACAACTGGGTAAATTATTACTTGTTCTAACATCAGCAGTTATAGCTCCACACTGACAATGCTTGTTTGGCTGGTTGGAGATGAGCCCACCTCCATCACCCCGATGCCCTGCCAAACACCCACCCGNTCTCTCTCTCTCTCTCTCTCTCTCTCTCTCTCTCTCTCTCTCTCTCAAACACTTTCCCAGCCTTTCAAATGGTCTAACCTCCAAAAACACCTTTTTCCTGCTATGGGAAATATCTCTGAATAATTCATCACTCATCTCACCTTGAACATGCACTTCTGAATAAAAGAGTGTTCTAAACAGCCTCTCACAGATGCACACACAATACATACACACACAGATGAACACACATATACTCCATCTCTCTCTATCGCATGCACACACACAAGCACATACACACACATGCCACCGCTCCCTCATCCTGACACAATATTGCAGACAAACTAACAGAGAGTGGAGGCAGATGAGTAGCTTTGACAGCTTCAGAATAAGGCAGATATAAAAGGGTGAGGCCTTGTCACTATCAAACTACCTCCGTGGAGACAAGACAGGCTGTCCACATGGCTCAGTCACAACTGCTTAATGTAGAAGACTTCCATATTCAATCTGCCACCATGAGTGGAACAGAGAAATTGGCTCTTTCAGCAGATTCAAACGCTATGTCTAGCTTGTCTGGTAGTGTCACACAAGAATGGAAGTGGGAGGATGGTTTTAATGATGTCCTTGGCACTTTTGGCTAAATGACTTCTTTAACTTGATGTAGCATAAATAGAGCTGGGCTTATGTAAAACACAGTTATATTTTATACTCTATGGCTAACTCTGTGCAATTTTCCAAGCTAGCAAAATGTACATTTAGTTAACCAATTTTCCCATTTTTCTCTTCATGTCATATTAACAGCTTTAAATTAATGTTGATGGAATACATGAATAACACTAAGGCACGCAGTACAGCAGAAACCTTCAATTTAAGAATAATCTTTGATCTGTAATGTGTCAGCTTCTATAATAGCTATTGTTTGTTTTTCAGATTAGATTAGCAAGAAACTAAGGCATTACTGTCACCACAAACCAACCAACTACCTCTTTATCTATGTTAGTCTAACTTTTTTTTTAAATTTTAATTTATTTTTAGATATTTTACTAACATATTAGGTCTTAAATAAAATCGCACTTCATTATTGTCTCTTTGCCGCCAAAGGTTAAAATCTATTCATCCATCCATCCAACTTATACATCCTACTTCTGACATCATTCATTAATTCAAGAGCCATTTAAGTTAGCATGAAAGACATGTCCAATAGTGAAAACAAAGTCACATTAACACTTACAATTTGTCCCCCCCCCCNTTTCCTACCTTCCCCCACCCTCAGTATTACCTGTGTCCCAGCCAATCAGGTGGATGAGTACCGTTCACGTTTGGGTTTGCAGCCTCTGGCATCCATCACAGCAGACAGCACCTCTTCCTCGCCCACGCACCTGAACAGGTCTCCAGAACCTCCATCAGCCTCAGCAAGGTCACCTGGTCCAGTCAGAGCTTCAGCTCCAACTCCAGCAACATTCACAAGCAAAAACTCTGCATCATTTAACTTAAAAGCTACAGCGCCAGCCACTGTCAGCACCTCTGCCTCCGTTTTAACTCCCAGCAATACAGTCAGAGTTCCTACCATCACTCCAGCTTCAGAATCAAGGTAATCTGAGATCCAAAGGTCTCATCTTATTATTTGTGGCCCCCTAATCCCCCCAGACTGCAAGATAAATCCATCTCAAAGCTTATTAGATTATTATTCAAGGCTTCATCTTATTACTTGTTGACATGTTTGTTGCAGAGATTACAGACTATGAAACAGATCTACAGTCTGTGTGGTTTTCACACTGCTCTGTTCATAAAATTGGGTTCAACCTTGGGCCTTTGGTTGTTATTGCAGTCATGGTTTCACTAATACACCCACCATCTTAAGTAGTCCACTGGCTTAAGTCATATTAATGATTTGACTTATTATCTTACACATTAATTAGCCATATCCATGAAGAAAAAAACGACTGAGTGTGAGTCTCATCCAGTCCATAATTTCTCCTCTCCATTCTTCTCTGTGGTAAAGGCAAAAGCTTTTCTGAATGTTGAATCTGAGTTATATTTAGCTGTTCGCTTATGGATCTCAGTGCTGACTGTCAGCAAAAATGAATTGTTTCACGTCTGTCTGTCCCTGCTCTCTCCATCTTTGTGCCTCTGCCTTTCTCCTTCCTCTCTCCCTCCTGCTTCCTCTCTGCAGCCTTTTCTTCATTCTTATCTTTCAACATATATTGTCTTTGTCTCTTTCTCTGCTAGACTTCTCTCTTGACTCTTTGTGTCTATACCCGTCTCAGTCATCTTATCTAGCTCCTTTTCTCTTTACCTCATTTTCCCTCCCTACCTACAGTTCTATCCCCCCTTCTTGCTGCTCCCTTCAGCCCTGGCGGAACCATTTGTTCTGCCCTTTTCTGTAACTTAACTGGCTATAGGCTCCTGCTGTGTAGATAGCAATGCTATCACTCACCTCCATGGGCTTATTACAGCCCTCCACCGTTAAACATATTCATGAAAAATTCTCTATTTCTTCACCTTTTCTTACACACGCACACAGACATACATGGACACACACATGTCTGTGAACACACGCACATAAACACGACACCTCGCTGAGACCTCCCTGGCATAAAATGTGTATTTTCAGGGCTATTTGTTCCCAAAGTTCTTTATCTTCTCAAGGTTTACCAATATAAGTCACTATTGGCCATGTGTCACAATGTGTCAGGACCTGAAATAATGGCAAGACACCCCAAAAGCCTGTTATCCATCACATACGGTATACTAGAGTTCAGAAATTTTATTTTATTCACCAAGGTGGCATTAAATAAATATATAGCCAAGACATTAATAATGTTGCAAATAGTTATTACTGCTGGAATTGAATCCCAGAATCACCTTTTCACTGTCGCAGATGACATTGGTATTTGGCGTGTACTATTTAAGGAGGCAGACTGAGGACCTGTAAATCTGTTTCTTAAACTACAGACACTGATGTACTTATCCGTTTGAAGAATTGTGCGTTTGCGCCTTTTGCTTTCTTCTGGTCCTACTTAGATTTAGTTTTCTCTCAATACAGTGGTGGGCATCTTTGTATGAAATATTCAGTTTCTCAGAAATGTGACCCTAATTTCGCAAAAAACAATAATAGTGTGTTTCTTGAGAAAGCTGTTTTCTTTTAGCAATTTTTGAACCCAGAATTTAAATTTAGGAATGCCAGTACTTTGCAATTCCAAATAAAGACAATTTACCTGCTTAGTTGAACAGAATAATGGCTTTCAGGTGTGATAACACAATTACAAAGGTGTCTCTAATAACCAATTAGCATTTAACATGATTAATTACGGATGAGTTTACTAGAATAATGCCTGCTGAAAATGGGGATTTGACTTTAATGTGAATGATTAATTATAAATCAGTCATTTCCAGCAATAATAGCCATCCATTTGCAGCATTGATAATGGCTTGGCTATATATTTAAATCAATTTAGTCCCACCTTGGTGAATAAAAGTATCAATTTCTATCAAAAATATAACATTTCTAGATGATTACAAACTTTTGAATGCTTTTGAAACTTTTGAAAATCTATTTAAGAGTGAGTCACACCTTTATCTTTATATCAATTCTTTTCCTGTGTATGTAAGCCAGTAAAATCCTATTAAAAATAGGAAAATCCTAAAAAATAATCCTAAAAATAGGAAAATAGTAAAATCCTATTCAACACATACAGTATAAAAGGGGTTATAATTGACTGAATGTGCAGATTTACTCAGAACAAGCTCCAAAACTCCAGTTTTTATTACGTCATTCAATTTATTTATTTATTTATTTTTTACCAGTTCGCAGACCCTCAAATGTCTACCACACAGCAAGAAGACAGAAATAAAGGAAGATGGAAAGAGTGTGGAAGAGAAAAAGGACAAGAGTAACACAGATGGTACAGTACCAGAGGTGGAGGTGGAGGTAAAGGTGGACAACTGTAAAGAGGAACCAGAGGAAGAGCTCCATATTCACACTACCATGTCTTGGGATCAACCAAGAAGGTCAGTGAATCAGTAATGCAAGTTATAATATCTTATTTTTCATCGCCTGGAGACTCAATTTTCTTGCCTTTTTTTTTCCCCTCACAACTCCACCCCTAATGTTAATGCCTTTTGACCTTGCTATGTTTGAGACGTCTTCATAAAGTCTCCGTGTGTTGTGGTATGCTCACAGCAGGGCTGGAGTAGCACAGTGCAGACTCATTTTCTTTTCTGTATTTATCATGTTTATGACTGCATCCTGTATGGATAAATCACATACACTGCACTGTGTGTCTCTCTGGCAGGTATAATATTCTATTGTTTTGACTTAATCTGTGAAACTCCACTAAGCAGGGTAGAGAGAGATGCTGAAGGAAGAAAAAAAGCATACCCATTGGATTAATTCTCCTTCTTGTGTATTTTTCCAGTAATGTTTCAAACCAAGTAGCTTCTCATCAGGCACACAGCAGACAAGCATTCATCATTGCTGCAATAAAAGGATTTCAGCTCCACAGTATGTGTGGATGTTTCTTGTATCCTGCTTTGTGTTTTAGTGTGCGGCTGACTCGAGCACCAGGCCAGTCCCTTGGTATCAGCATAATGGGAGGGAGAGGCATGGGTAGAAGACTAAGCAGTGGAGAGATGATGAGGGGAGTCTTCATCAAGCACATCAGCCCCGACAGCCCGGCAGCACATAATGGCACCCTCCAGACCGGAGACAGGATACTAGAGGTGTGTGTGTGTGTGTGTGTGTGTGTGTGTGTGTGTGTGTGTGCTGTAGAGACACAGACGGAGACACACTAAGGAATAGAGAAAAGCAGAGGAGCTAATAAAAGAAGATGTGTGCGTGCTTGCGTATGTGTGTGTGGACCTGAATGTTTGTGGGCTACAGTCAGACAAATAATGGGAGAAACAGTGCGTGTGTGTTTTGGATTTTGCTGAATGAGCATGTGTGCACACACTTGTATGTTGCTTCTGGGCAATAATTCCCATATTGGCCTGAATGTAAGGCAATGTTTTAGTCTGGAGATTGCCATTTGAGAAAGTGGTTTGTCTTCAAGGACTAAACATTTAAATGCCATTATGCATTCACAACAGCAGATGGCACCTGCGAAACAAAGGTTCTCTTTTGACTGGAGAAAACATCGCTTGACAACTTCAGTGCCAGGAGTGACAGATGGAGGGGTGTGGGGATCATCTTTAAAAAAAGTGACTCGGAAGCCAAGTTAGCTGAGGTTTGAGAAGGAGTTACTGTATGATGCCAATTTTAGGTCAAAGTGATCAATGAGGCAGAGCCATCAAACAACTGTCAAACAGCCAAGAAACAGTGTCTCAGAATGTCATGTTAGAAAATGGAGACACATTTTAAAAAATACCAAAGAAAATCTTTCCACGGTTCCAAATCTGAAGAACTGTATCCTCTGGTTATAGAATTATTGAATTACAAAAACGATTGGGCTTATAGTTTGTCATGTTTATGCGAGAATAGATCGAAAATATTTTAAATGTGCTGTCTACCTGTTTTATCTGTTTTACTCAGTATGTCTTATCTTCCAAACGTGCGTATCGAAGAGGTTTTGCCGAAGAGGGATCCTGTTAAAATGAAGGGTTGCCATTAGGGATGGGCGACAGAGCCTTAAAATATTATCTCAAGCTGTAATGATCTTCAAGGTGATATGAACAATAAAACACTGAGCTATGTCTTTTGGGTGATTGCAAAAGTAAACAAAACTGCAAACTGTAACAACATGACTAAAAATCAATAAGCGTAAAAGTCGGCACAGTAAAGTGTTTCCCATCAGTAAAAAATATAAATAATTAAATCCTGTAAAAGTGAGGTTGCAAACAATTACTCAAATTACCTTCAGTAGTCTTCAGTATTACCTAATAAAATTACCGATAATGGCTTAAGAGCTGATCTTTGGCAGGTTATGATATTACCTCCAGTCCTAACTAGCCTGTATAACACTGAACTTAAATATTTCCAAAGTCTGCCTCCACCAAGTAAATGATTCCAAAGTCTGGCTATGTCTCCTATGTTCCCAGGGTCCTATGTTCCCCAGGCTATGGACCCTGGGAACATAGGAATGACTCCCTATGTATGTTCCCATGGTCCTATGTTCCCCAGCTCTATATAGCACAATCGAGCACATAGTGGGTTAGGGTTAGGACCTTGAGAACATAGATAGGCTCCCGACCGTGGTTGAGGCGAAGAATTCAACTGAAGTGAGTGTAGCAGCTAGGCTAACACTGTACATACATTGCAACAACAAGTTGCTGCAAAAAGTCACTAGCAGTACAACTAGCTAACACTTCAGCTACACTTGTCTGAGACAGCATCATCACTCGCCTGCTTGTTTTGGGTCAGATTAGCTGCTTTTAGCCTTCTCACATGACTTTTGACATTCTTGGTATGCTCCCGGGTGATTTTGCTTTGTGTATAGAAACAAAATTGTTGTGATCTCACTTTTGGCTGTTAGCCAGTTAGTCTTGTAGCCAAACTATTTCAAACAAGAGATCTACAGTAGCTCTCTTTTTAGGAAATAATTTGTCAGATGCTGACCGCCGAGCATGCTTATTTTGTTTCTTCTTGCGCATAGTGCGAAAATTCATCAACATGTCATCATGCCACTATATCGTCAATATCATGATATCATATAAAAAAATTATACTGATATTATCATGAACAATATCATATGGAAAAGCCCTAGATCAACTTATATCTGGACCAAAACAGTAAATCTTATTTGTTATATTCCGATAATTTTGTACTGTAATGACATTAGACTGTGATATGGAAATCATAATGCTGTTGTTTAGGTAGCAAGTAAACTTTACCCAGTCTGTGAACCCATCAGCTAATATTGCACCATCTTGCATGGTTAGCAGCAACTCTCATTGCTGTAGGATATCACCAGATGCTCTGCTTCCATGTCTTATTGTTTGAGTCAAACATTTCTCCACACAATACTGAAGCATTAATTCCAATAAAGATGTTTGAGTTCAAAAGACAGTGGCCCAGATTCGTAAACCATAGCGCACAAATTACCGCATCGCTATGTGCAAATAGCATGGTGCAACCATGTTCCCTCATTCATAAAGGCCTGTTGCCAGCATATTTTAGCATTTGCCTTGAAAGAGGCGTTACTGTGATATTTCCTTATTTACATGACATGGTAGCTATTCATAAAACAAACCTGCACGTAAAAATTAAGACTTGCTTCATTCTGTGGTAAATTTCAGCGGCATGAAATCTGGGAGACGTTTAAAACTTTATTTGCTTCACATGTGTTAGTGATCAATGACTTTGATAAACTCGCTCAGCTGATCAGTCAGTTTTTAAATGGTGAGTTTTGATGTGATCTGACTCTGACACACGTTCTTATGCGCTCTGCTTCACCTGCTGCACTGCACACATCTGAGTTCCTCACATACACCCTCCCCACCCACCCTGCACAGCGCGATTACACACTACAGAGGNACATCTGAGTTCCTCACATACACCCTCCCCACCCACCCTGCACAGCGCGATTACACACTACAGAGGTTAAAATGCACGTGTACCTGTTATTTTAGTATCAGTCTTTTAAAACGAGGAGCTCTAAAGCAGAATGTATATTTCCTTTGCCAGTTTATGGCTTTAAAACCAGAAGAATCTGGATAAATGGTGGCTGGTAAATATGCAGCTCATTAACACTGATCTTCATTGGCTTTTACCTGTCACACCCCTCACAGCAACGCTACCTTCATGTGACAGCGGTGCGCTGATTATCGTAGGAGAAGTTTTANACACCCCTCACAGCAACGCTACCTTCATGTGACAGCGGTGCGCTGATTATCGTAGGAGAAGTTTTATAAATGAGCTTCAATTATCACGGCACACATTAAGGCAACACTACACTCCTTATTGCTGTTTTTTGTTTTTTTGTTTTTTATGAATCTGGGCCAAAGTGGCTACCTCATTCATCATTTGTCATAGATTGTTTACCTGCTCATTTTGATTTGTCAGACCTACTGTACTCACCCTTCCGATGGAATCCAGCATTTTGTCAGTGCCTGAATGTTGTCAGTTGCCCGGATATATCAACTGTATTAAATATTTGGATGAGAGACTAATTTAACCCCGACTCTCTGGTAAAGGAAGTTATAGGTTTTCTTTGCCACCGCACCTATTCAGTTCAGTACAATGTCAACCTGTTATTTTGCATGTTAGCTAGATCAAGATACATACCAGTTACAACATGTTATATCTCTGTCTAATACTTGCTGTTTGCATGTATGTTGACTTGGCCAAGGTGTGTGGTGTGGACCTAAGAGGTGCCAGCCATGAGCAGGCAGTGGAGGCCATTCGCAGGGCTGGAGACTTTGTGGTCTTCTTGGTTCAGTCCGGACAACACAGATCTCAGGTAACACATACCAGAAAACACTCCAAATTTATAGAAATAATACATTTTAGGCTGCATCATACAACACATGCAATATTGAAGCATCTATATAGAATTCACAGAAATATAAATACTCCTCTCCTTAACCTTAATCTTTGATTTCTCTCACAGTCTCCTATGCTTTCTAACCATGAGAGAATATCTCCAACACCACAACCCAACTCACACATCAGTAAGGTAAGACACTCCTATACATATCTTGTGTTTTATAATATTCTACTGTTTATGTTTCAGAAAGCTACATTTTATTGTGAGATGAATAAATATACTCCTTCCTCAATTTTTAGCACCCGCTTTATTTTTTGTGTTACTGTGGAATGTGTCTATTGCTTGCGTACTATAAGTCAAAGAGTAGTATAACTGCAACAGATGTGCAGCTCTGAAGCTATTTATCCAAGTTTCTGTTTCCAGTTACTGCTGTTTTTCCTGTGTATGGCAGGAGACTATAAAGAATGTTATATATGGAGACACTGTAGTGATGACTCATGGACACCTACATGGTGTTCCTAAAAATGTCACAATTTTAAGGGTTGTTGAAGAGGTGGACATCTTTCATGTCAGCTTCTGTTCATGTGTATAGGACTGTGTCTGTGTTTCCCCTCATGCTCGTAGGAAGCAGAGATTCTCAGTGGTCTGTTCCTTAGCCTCTCCCCTACAAACCCCTTCACTCCTACCCCCTTTAAGGTTGGTACAGTGTTGTGTGTGTGTGTGTGTGTGTGTGTTATCATGGCTATGCAGGATCATAAAAGCAATCTTGCATTACCATTTCCACTAAGCCAACAAGCTTCATTAACTGCATATTTTGAAGACAGAACCCTTATAGTTCAAAGTCCCTTGCAACTACCTTTGTTTTTCTCCTTGATGGAGATGCATAACTCTCTAAATAAACATTGCATTCTTTTGAAGTTATTTTCCAAGCACTCGTAAGTTGGTTGCAAAATGATGCATGATTCTGGTCATCTTTCATGTTATTTTTAGCTGACATTAAAACTATTCATTAATTCATCCTACTTGTCAGTTTTTACCCACTGCTACATTAAGCACAGTGAATAAGCCTCAGGGGTAGTCCAACTCGTGCCTGAAGGACCCTCGAGGCATCGCCAACTCTCTCTGCTCAATAATGCAAAACTTCTCCCAAGGTACCTCCACCGTCAGCCGATAGAATGGATCTGAGAAACCCCATAACTGTCACATCACCGATCACAATGAAAACCCAAGATGCGGATGATGTTAGCAGGAGTAAGCAAGCATCACGCCAATGTCACATATACAAGTAACACAAGCAAGCACTTTTAGTGTGTAATGCCAGAAAGCTTCCTAACAATCACGCCATTCACATACACTCAGAAATACACACAGACATACTCCTCTCTGCATCATATGTATTTATGAACACACTCAATGTAATCCAATGCATCCATCTAATATTCTGATTCCCTCATGTATGTAGCGTTAACTACAGCCTCATAAATTAGTTGAGTCATACTTTATGTACAGAAACACATATTGCCTTTCCCTCTACATGTCTTGCATCATACCCTCCAAACAAGCTAATTTCAGCAGCGCACACAGATACACACACACACAAGCAACACATGCACCTCTACTGTGGAGTGCTAGAAGGCTTCTGCTCCACTTAAAGTGTCAGTCATTACATCTAGTATACCAGACATGTTTTTGCTTACCCAAGAGCATTATATTTTCTACCTAACAGCCTCCCATTCTTGTTTATTACCTCATACTCTCTCAGAGAAGATGCTGCAGCGTTATGGTAGCCTGCCTGGGAAACTCCATATGATTGAGCTGGAGAAGGACCCTCAGGCCCCTGGCCTTGGAGTCAGCCTCACAGGCAACAAAGATGGTTCACGGGCCCGCATGAGTGTCTACGTGGCAGACATAGACCCTCAAGGACCTGCTGGGGTAGATGGGAGAATACGGGTGGGGGACGAGCTATTGGAGGTAAGGAGGAGGGTGTATGGGAAAAATGAGAGATTATTAGTAAGGAGGGTTGGGGTTTAACAGATGGGTGGGTTTTGGTGGNGAGAGAGAGAGAGAGAGAGAGAGAGAGAGAGAGAGAGAGAGAGAGAGAGAATGCCAGTAAAAACTGGAGAGCAGTAAGTTGTGGATAGGAGGCAGAGTAGAGTAAGAAATGTGGGTATCTGGACATTATATTTATCAGAGAAATTACCACTTAAAGGATGGTTGGTGGTAGACTAGATTCCTGAAAGTAATAGCAGCTGTGTAATAGACATGAGGAGGAGAATCAAGGGAAAGGAGCAGTTAAAGGGTGAGATAGGGAGGGGGATAGAGAGGAAGATGGCAGAAAGGCAGAGTAACGCAGAAGAGAAGATATATGATGATATTTTTCTTCTAGATCAACGGTCAGATCTTGTATGGCCGTAGTCACCAGAATGCCTCCACCATCATTAATAATGCTCCCTCTAAAGTCAAGATCATCCTCGTCAGGTAACATGGAGAATTGGATGATGTGTAATTCATTTATAAGCTCTTAGCATTTCACATTCATTTTGCTCCCAATCTTCTACTAAAATGAATGCAGATGTTGATGACCAGCTCATTGGTAGTAACAGGTATTTTTTGTTGTTTTACAAGGAATAAAGCTTCTCTGGATCACATGGCTCAGGGGTTGAGAAGAGATGGTAAGGACACTGTGGACTCCCAGACAGACTCTGCAGAGGATGGAGGATTATCCAGAGACATCAAGCACATCATCCTGCCTCAGGTACAATACCTGCAGGAAATCTTGGCATTACCTCTGTAAGGCATTCAACCCCAGATTTCTGTATCACAGAACAAAATAGCCACTTGAATTCAAACAGGGGCGAGTACCAAAAACAGCGACTCCTATTTTGATTTTGGAGAAACTAGGGCTAAGTGTCAAATGCCATACTTTTATGTAAAGTCTGGCAATTTCAACATACAGATTGATCCATTCTGAAAAGGTACCACTTCCAGTTCAACGTGGGGTTTTTAAATACATTTCCAAGCAAAACATTCAAAATTATTTCAAAACTACGGTTGTTACACATATTTTGAAACTGTTTCAAAGTTTTGCCACCTCTATTTTTATGAATCATCATTCAGTTACAATTTTCAATCCCTAAGGAGTTAATCTCATCAGTGTCAAAATCAAGACAAAAAGTAAATGCATCATATAATTTTCTTTCCGTAAATTTGAATTTTTTTTGAGAGCTAAGAGGTATGTTTTATTTTCTTTTTAAAGCAGTATGTGATTTATAACTCAAGATTTAAATTAAAATACAGTATAAATTGAAAAAGATATTGTTGAGGAACCAGTATTGAGGTCTGATGTACTGGTATTGACACAGCGGCGACAATCTTAGAAACTTCCTACCTTTGTACATATATTACATACAGATCTTATAACATTCTATAAAACCGCTATCAATAATTCTCAGTAGGTGATTGTTTAAAGTTTAAAAGTTTTGTTGCCTGTTTCCTGTGTCGCATCTCAATCCAGGATAGCACAGGTCTTGGCCTCTGCATAGCAGAGGACGAGTCCAGGGAAGGAGTTGTGGTGAGATCCCTGATTCAGCATGGTACTGCTAGTAAGGTATGACATCATCATCGTCCTCATCATCCTCATCCTCATCATACATTACATACCTTCCTGTTACTCGTGATCTCTCTATAAGGCTTTATAGGGATGTAGGGGTTCCTTTGTAGATTCCCTTCCCTAGTCTGTGTGTACTGTGTTTTATGGATTTCAGATCTATCTCAATGCTCTCACTGCATATATGCAAGTAATCATTATTGCCTGAACAGCTCCATGCATTTTACCCCATCCTGGATTACCTTAATTTTCTCCATATACCTCACCCAAATAACCTGCCTTCTTTAATCCCACATGTTGTGCTCTATATCCAGAATATTGGTTTTTTGTTTTTTTTGTTTTTTTTCCCGGTATTAAGTGTTATATCACTAATTTTAGCTTTTATCATACTCATTAGTTTGGTATTCCTTTGACAGGTTGTCCTCATTTATCTTTCTGTCACATGTAATTTTTGTTCATTTTTGCATTTATTTTTGCTCTCCTTCATTCATGTCTCTATAGGATGGCAGGATTAAGGTTGGTGACAGAATCATAGCAATGGGTGATGAACCTGTGGCTGGACTGTCAGTAGACAAGGTAAACACATACACACACACACACATAACATGCTTGATTAGTGATTAATAACTGAGTTATTAATACCTTCTTTTTTCAGAATCAGAATTCTTTTATTCGCCAAGTAGCAAAACAACTTGAAGTAGTTTCAAGTTATACTTGAAACTTGAAACTCAAGTACACAAGGAATTTTCTTTTCTTTTCATCTCTGTATTTAGGTGTCCAGTTTGATTCTGAAACAGCGGGTCTCGGTCAGACTCTCCGTCAGCCCCTCGAAGAGTCTCTCCTCCTCTCTGTCTCTATCTACATCTTTTTCCCATCCCCGCTCTTCCTCTCCTACTTCCTCCTTAACCCTCCCTGTCTCCTCTTCACCTTCATCTTCATCGCACAATACCAGACATACCTCTCCTACTAGGCGATCTGACTGCTTAGGGTCGAGTTCAGCGACTCCTGAACCCCTCAACTGTCCAGTTGTGGCTGGCAGGGAAAGCACCATAGAGATTTGTAAAGGGAATATAGGCCTGGGCCTAAGCATCGTTGGCGGCTGTGACACTCTGCTGGTGAGATCAGTCAGCTGACATTTGACATCAATATTTGTTATAAAACTATATACTGTCTGCATAATTAATGTTTCAGTACAGGTGAATACTTTTTTTCTTAATTTGGTTTCCATAATATCTTCTCAAACTTAATGGCAACATAGAGAAATGACGCAAAATGTTAAAAAAAAAAATCAATATAAATAATCTAGTTTCACAACATTTCCTCTTACATCATCAATACACGTGTAAATGGTAATGCCTTATTGTAATGATTTTAAAGTCCTTTTTTTATTGTATGGTTTGATTCAATTTACCTTGGTTAGAAGGGGTTCTTTAAGTATTAAGATTGTATTTTCTAATTTTCTCCACTAGGGGGCAGTAATAATCCATGAAGTGAATGACGGAGGAGCAGCACAGAGAGATGGAAGACTGCAGGCTGGAGATGAGATCTTGGAGGTACAATGCGCACACACACACACACAAACACACACAAACATCATGTATGTATTTTACACTCATATACATTGCCTTATACACTGAAGCCAGTAACAATGACAAAGCCCCCTGTCTTTGCTATTGCTAAATTGTAAAATTCATCTGCTGTTTGTATTGTAAAACCTTACCTCACTCCCTCCTAGGTAAACGGCATAGACTTCCGGCAGGCCACTCACGATGAGGCCATCGGCGTGCTGCGACTGACCACCCAGCGTGTTCGTCTGTGTGTCTTCAGGCACCAGGAGGCCTACAAGGAGGAAGACCTATGGGACGTCTTTAATCTGGAGCTGAGAACTCGTCCTGGACAGGAACTGGGACTCACCACTGTGGGAAAGAGGTATATTCAAGAGACTGTTCTAACAAGTGAAGAAGCTCCACACTGTTACTCACATGCAGGTGTGCCCAAAGGCAATTTTTACAGTATGTTAGATAACATAAGATAGTAATTATATATAAACTACATTGCAAATCATAGGTGTAGCACAGGAAAATTACAATTAACACACTTGAGTGAATAAAGGCTGCAGTATGCTTCATCCAACCTGGCCCATTTGCCTTGGTCAGCATGTTTATACGTTTTCAAAATGCCCACACTGGGAGGTGGGGTGAAAAGCCAGCATCATAGAGAGGGGTGGGGGTGGTGTGTCTTTGTCTTTGTAATGTCAATATGATAAATCATATAAATGGGAATAATGACACACACTTTTACTTTAGGAGGTACGTTATTAACAAGAATTCGTATCTGCTGTGTATTTTTGTGGGATATAAACAGAGATATCGGGGCACAGTTTCACTTTGAATTCTCTCCGAGGAGTGCAGACACAGTGGTGGAAATACATGAGAGAAGTGGGTGTGCCTGGCAGAGTGGCCAAGTCATAAATTTTGTTGGGCACAGATCCCCCCGATTTGCCTGGTGGAAGTTGGTTTCCGCCACTTTCCGACTTTCAGCTAGGCAAGTTGAAGGAAGCATACTGAGGCCTTAGAGGTTCAGATTCATATGCCTGACTTGAATTAAAACATGGCCTGGCTTAAATGAAGCCTCTAACCCCTGAGAATTCTGCTGCAAGATATTAGTCTGGAACACATACAGTCAGAATTGATTTTGGCAGTTGGAAGTAGGCCCAAACAGAAAATGATCTAGAGAGATTCAGATCATAAAAAAGCTGTACTTTGACTTTGAACTAACACCTGTGCCAGCTAGTGCCAAGTAACATGTCTCTCATAGTTTCTGAAGAGAAACAGGCCATACTACTTTAAAACAAAGTATGATTCAGCTTCATCTCAAATTTATGCCGAAACCACTTTCTGTGGTAAATTTATTAAGATTTGATTGTATTTGCTGAAGAGCTTTTATATCATCTTCAAAACGCTGAAGGACAAATCAAACAAAACCCAGCAAGTGGCTGGGTTTATTCAGACAGGTGCAGGATGTTTGAGTCTGAGAACTCTTGTCAGTCATTTCTTCATTTATTGAAGACTGATCTAAATTCTGATCTAATTTTGTTCTATGTGCATGATGATACCTATTATGCAGGAAAATTATTAGTGATCGCTCGGCTTTAAGAAGTGTAAAATGGCTAATCCTTATGTGAAAATCATGGGGATGTCTAGGTATGAAACGATCTTTGCCGATTATAGAGATGCCAAAATGCCTATGTAAAACAGAACATGCAATCAAGCAAATGCACATAAACATGATACACTATAGCACTAGTGTCTTATGGGCATTATAGTGGGAGGTCAGAGTTTAAGCACAGGTGGTGTAAAACTAAAATTAAATGTCACAGATGTAGTATAAGCTTTGTTTTTCAAGCATTTATAACAGCTTTGTACCTAAAACAACAACAAAAACAGAGCTTGCCTTTGGTGATTTAGTGATTTCCCCTCTGAAATAATAATAATAATTAAATAGTAACAAGAATACTACAAAGATAAGGTAATTTTACAGGTTATACTAAAAATGCTCTCCAAGTATCAAAGGTGCAAAGGAAAAAGTAAGAGACTGCTCATGAGCTGAGACCTTTAAAACTTGCATCTTCCTCTTCTTTTCCTTTCGGCTTTCCCTTCAGGGGTCACCACAGCGAATCATCTGCCTCCAT